>JAJJWW010013249.1:0-55105 GCA_023531295.1 Papaver armeniacum
AATGACCTTTTTTTTGTCTTATTAGGTTGCTCCCCTCTACCATTTCTTGCCGCCCTTTACCAAGCTCAGTATCACTAATGATCCGTGATGTTTGTTTTTTCTTATTTTCCACATGCATCACGGTGTATCCTTCAATATGGATTTTATATATCTTTGGATTGGACGATAGTTAATGTGGTTGAATCCATTGATTAATTTTATCTATATTTTCCAGATATGGGTGATCAACTTATTTATTTTTCCAAATAAATTGATTTCCCCTTTTTCTCTATTTGTTTTAATTGAGAAGAAAAAATCCAACGAAAGATTATTCAAAAATTTCTATTCCTTTAATGAAATCACAATCACCAAAAATTGGTGTTATCGCATCTAATTACCTTTTACGGTTATTAATCATGGTGCATGGTTGCAAACCTACGGCCAATTGATTTTGGTATCTTTTGTCCATTAGAGAAAGATCATGCGATTTATGTTTCTATTTAGTTTATTTGCAAGAAACCATTCGCTTGGCCATAAAGTTGACTACATGCGACATCGAAAACGGTTTTTATATTATTATTTGTCAATACAGTTTTATTAATTGTACAAACCAATTGATATTGGTTTTTCCCCAACAATTCTCTACAACGAGATGTAAAAATTGGCATTATAAGGACTTTTTAACCAATATTAATTATTGATTTCTATTCCTTCAAAGAAATCAGCATCAACCAAAAAAGTAGATTATTCTCTACAAAGAATACGGTAATGATTTCTTTATTTTTTCAAAAGAATCATCTAAACCAATTGCAATTAGATTTTTCCATGGATCCTAAAAGGATAAGATTGGTTATTACAAAGATTCACAATTGCAAACACTAATTTAACGATTTTTTTGGTTGTCTTCTGTATTATTCTCCAAAATTTGAAATAGTTCCACTTGTAGCCGGGAATTGGACACTAAAGATCAAGGGTGCACACCGGCTTGTTAGCCAATATTGTCGGTCCTTGTAGTGACTATATTGATCTTAGTTTAATATTCTTTTGATAAAAGAAAGTGTCCGTAACATCAATCGAAACCATTATCTCGTTGGCCTTGAGGTACAAAAATTATTGGAGATTTGTTTGCATATATTAAATGCTTTTGGTTTTGACATATCATTGTTATTTTATTCTATTTTTGTGCCAAAAGTAATCCATGGTTGATGGTATATGTATGTCTATTAAGACTACATTTTTTCTTTATGTCGAAAGACATATTCATAATGAGTATATGTCTCGAATTAATCGGATAATACTTCATGAAACTTGTTTTCGTATATGAGATGAAAATATTTCCGCCATAATCAGGGGGATTCTACACCACTAGAAGTTTGTGTCCATTAACTTAAAAAGTTATATTTTTCTCCCGTCATGATCAAATCAAAAAAGGCTGCCATCTCAAATAAGGCGCGAAAATATTTTCATTATGCTTTTAATAAGCTTATGCCTCTTGGAAGGAAAATCCAGTCACATCTATAATAAACGTAGCATTTTATTAGAGGCTACAGAGTGCTCTAATAGAGTCTATCAAAAAGATCCACATTCTCATAATTCATATATCTCTCACCGGAAGATGGGGAGATTATAATACTGCGGGCGTATTTGGTACCAATAATGCTTTGTGAATTTTTCAAGATATGCATACACTTAAGAATTGTGTGGGATCATTGTTAATTAACATTGTCGAATATTCATTTACGGTAGCTACGGGAAATAATAAAAGATGGTGGTTGTTAACCCTCTGTGAAGTAGAAATATCGACATATGTGATTGGTTGGCATACCATCCAAATTAGGTTGGATTAATTTCTTGATTGATGCAATTTTGGATCCATGACTTAACACCTTAAAAATGCCAAGCCTATTAATTACGGGCTAGTGAAGTCATAATATGTTATACGAAATATTTTCGTTGTAAAAACGATTTGAGGGTTTTATTTTTGCTCAAACCAGGGATTGGTTCAATATTTGTTCTCTTTATATGATGCATTTGACGTGGTAGTCTCGATGTAGTTAGGAGAACATATTCGAATTTGTAATCGTTTGAGGATTCAAATTATATTCAGCAACCACCGACTCAACTATATCAGTTTAACAATCCTTTAAGTGTTTTTAGAAATTTGGTCTACATATCAACTTCAAAATCCGGATTAATCAGTTGAAGATATGAACTTTATATGTCTCTTGAAGGGTCCTTAAAAACACAAAAATCCACGTTTTAGCAAAGATAAATTTTTATTTTCTTTCATTTCTTAATCTCCCGGTTAGAATTATGCTAGCTTAAACTCGTCTTTGAGGTAAAATAGATTTATGATTTTGATGCTCGTTTCCTTTAATACTCATATAGTTGAGTTAGTATCAGTAAATATGTCAAAAGTTGTACTCTTTTTGCCTTCGTTTTGTGTTTTGTCCCACGTGGTTTTCCAAACAAGGTTTTAAGGAGGCAACATCTTGTTGACATTTAATTATTTTATTTTATTTAAAATGTTGATATTTTTGCTCTTTTTCCTTTGTCCAAATTTTTCCCATTGGGTTTTATTGGAAAGGTTTTAGTGAGGCAATTTAATTCAACATGATGGTCATCTAAGGGGGAGTTGTATCAATTTTGGTTGTTTAATGGATGCCCACATTTGATTAAACCAAATCAACTTAATCATCTCCTAAGAATTTGGATTTCCTTTTCACAAATACGATTTTTGTTCACGTATGATAAAGTATTCATATCTTGGCACTTTGTTGAAGAAACTACATCAACTATTTCGCAAATCATCTCCAAGAAATTAGCAATCCAAGACACAAACTACTTAATGTATTTGGAAGAAGCATGAAGACTCGAGAACACTACTATTAGAAAATCACACAAAAAGAAGACTTCATCAACTCGATGATTTCTCACGAATGCATTGATATCTCTAGCATTCAAGAAATTCGTTTATCGAAATCGGGAAGTGTCGATCAAGATTTGCAAGCCAAGATTCAATCGAAAGTACTAATCGGGAGCATCATAGTAAAAGAATAGATTGGGAGAGATGGAGAAGTAATTGGAACCTTAGTAGCCTCAAGCTATTAAGGTGAGATTGGGACGCGATAGTAATCCTCATTTGGGTGAAATGTTGATATGATTGTGGCAGTTGAGGTATCAAGAATAGATTGTCGGGTTGCTTCAATTTTTAAGCCACTATTAGGAGTTTGGATTCGAATCGCTTCCATGTCAAAGAAACCACCAATAATATATACTCACACTCATTCGAACTTCGTGATATTACTCGGGTGTATCTTGTATCCTCACCCGCCTACCGCAATATATACGGATAAGTTTGATCGAGAGCTTGATAAGTAATTTGAATCTTCTTGAAAAGATATGCTTTACATTTCCCAAGAAAATAGTGGCATAAATTGATGATGATGAGGCTTTTTGACTACGAGGATATGCGAAGGTGGGAAGCGTGTGTGGTGAAGGTTGGGAAGGAATAAAGTCATCATCAAGTGGCATCCAACCTAAATATGTCATATCCATTGTTTCCAAATTTTATAGATGCATAATAATATTAGGCTAACAAATTTGCCGAACCAACCAAGGTAAAAACCATAGTCATTAGGCACCTCCACCAAGTTTTCAGCTTCTCCCTAGGTTCGTCCCTTAACAAATCTTTGTAATCCTCATGAGAGATCTCCTTCTCATGAGAGATCTCCTTCTTGGAAGTGGGTTGAAGGCTTTTACTTTTCCGTGTTGTAGCCTTTTTCCGAAATACCAAACTCCTTTTCCATAAACAGAACTCTATAACACAATCGCTTTTGGCTTTTCTCCAACATCCTCATTGCTTCCTCACTTTGGTACCATGGAAATGTTTCGTACGGAAACAATGTTAATTATGCCTTGTTCTATATAATCGTTAAATCCTCTGAACCATCTCAAAGTGTGTGGACCATCATCTATCCGATCAGTACCCAATTAAATGTTTAGTACTATATTAGTGTTTTAGTACATTGCTAGTCTAAAATAAATAAATAAAGAAAATATCTAAGATACAAAACAAAGCTTGACTAAGTTTGCCTATGTAAGTGGTGGTCCCATTTGTCCAGAGAAAAGATAAATTTATGGTCATGGTTTGTTCAACTTAAATAGTAATTGGTATAAGCTTGTTTTATTAATTGGTGTCTCATTAATTTCTCATGATAAATGATTTATTAATTTTACATCATAAATGTTTCATAATTAATATTAATACATATTTCAATCAATAAATAATTTTGACAAAAATTATTTTAATAGATATTAGTGGTCGCGGTGGTAGTAGAAGAAGAAGAAGGTGGTGGAAGCGGTGGCAAGTGTTACTAAGTGGTGGAGGCGGTAACATTAGTTTTAATGGAAGAAATAGTGGTGCATGCTTGGATGGTTTTAATGGTGGTGGTATTGTTTTTTTTCTTTTTTTTTTTCTAGAATACAAAACAAAGCTTGGCTAAGTTAGGCTAGATAAAGAAGCGGCGAGATTTGTCTAGGAGGGATAAATCTATGGTAGTGGTTTTTCAACTAACCATTATAAATACTTTATTAATTAGTGTCCTATTAATTGCTCATGATGAATGATTAATTAATTTTTCATGATAAATATTCATTTAATAAATCTAATAAATACATATAAGTTTATTAAAAACTATATATATATATAGGTAAAGAATTTGGTGCTGATGAGTTTCGAACTCAGGTAATCGCAGTATGATCACCTGGTGACTTTACACTCTACTACTGGTGACCAGGTTAAAAATTATATTAATAATATTTTATGGTGGTAGTGAAATAACCAGTGGGTGGTGGAAACGATTGAAAAGCGGGTATTTGTGAGTGGTGGAGGTGGTAACATTACCAGGTGGTAGAAAAAAATAATGGGTGCGGGCTGGTTTTACGTACGGTGGTGGATTTTAGTGAATAGTAATGGACAATAATAGTTTTGTTTCTTTACAAAATGGGCAACATTTTATTGTGATAGATGTAGTTGACTATTTTTAGCACAACTGGTAAGGACAAAACATAAATATTTTGAGGAGGATACTAAATCGTATAAGACAATATTATCATGACCGCTGGATCACCTAAATGGGATCCCAGCTATTTATTGTACCCGATCGAATAAATCACGGTTTTTAGTATTAAAATAAAATTGATTACATTTCTAGATTACAAAACAAAGTTTGGACAAGTTAGGCGGTCAAACTTATACTTGCAGAACATAAATCTACCGCTATAAATGATCACATTTAATTAAAATTTAATAATAAGTGTTCAATTGATATTTCATAATAAATGTTTCTTTAATTAATCAAATGAATATATTTTTGTTCATGCATAATAAATTTATTTGATATTAACCATATCAGCAAGCATTAATGGTGGTTGTGATGGTGGGCAGTAGTGGGGATAATGGTGGTGGGTATTGGTGAGACTGGTGGAGTGGTGACGATAATGTGGTGGTGGAAGAAGTAGTGGTAGCAGGGTGAGAAAAGGGGTCCTAAGATATGTAAATTAAGCACTAATGGTGCTTGTGATGGTGGATCGGCGGTGGGGATAATGGTTGTGAGTATTGGTGAGACTGGTGGAGTGGTGACGATAATGTGGTGGTGGAAGAAGAAGTAGTGGTTGTAGGGTGAGAAAAGGTGTCCTAAGATAGGTAAATTTTTTAGTCACCCTTGGTTAGTTTTTCTTTGTTTTGTTTTAATTTGATTTTAGTTTTAAATTACTTTTTTTATTATTTTTTAAAATTAAAAAGAATTTTTAAAGGCCGATTTTTCCAAAAAATAAGATGTTGTGATTTTAAGATTTGCTTAGGGTAGGGGGCAAGAAGAAAATGAAACATATAAAAAAGTTGACCAAACACAAGGCCACACGTGAATTAATTGCAATCGGTTCGGGCTTTCTCACATTTCTCTTTATTCCCCTTTTTGTCATGGTTTTAATTTCTGTCATTATTTCTCCCCTACTTCATGGGATTATGCAAGGCTACGCGTGAATTACTTGTAATCGATTCAGTTTCTCACATCTCTCTTTATTCCCATTTTTTGTCAAGATTTATGTTTTTGTCATTTCTCCTCAACTTCGTGTAATTATGCATGCTTGAGAAATAGTTCATGATAGTAGGTAAAGAGACAAGAAAAGAAATGGATCAAAAATTAAATATTATTATAAATTTTAGGAAAATGAATAAACACAAATCTATGTAAATTGGGAACCCAACAATTTATATCAAAGAGAAAAATTAAATTCTAATGCTAACAAATTTTGAAAGATTAATCTAATTGATTTTAAAGTAATTTTAAGTGTTTTTAGTTTTGTTACAAGTTTGGTGAATGACCTTTGATGATATTTTTTTTTGAAGTGATGAATGCAGTAATGTTCTATTGCCCATAGGATTTGCTCCAACGATTAACTATGTTTGTCCCAAAAGGTTATTATGACTTACATACACAATATTAAAAGATTCGAGGATAAGGACATGTTTATTAACCAACTCCTCAAAACATCTAGACTCGTATCGACCTGGCTCGATTCTTTCCTGACAATTACGACATGTATGAGTCGATGGATACATTTGAAACACATATCCTTGCCTGTGCCGTAACGGCACGGGTTGAGACCTAGTATATAAATAAATGATGGAAATGAATTATGGTTTTACCTCCAAGATTCCCCAAAAGCCATTCAGGCTTGATTTGGATCCTGAGCATTCACCGAGGCCTATCTACCGTTCGACTAAAATTGCATATCCCCAGTCATATATTGGTGTTACCTCTAAAATTTTAAACACTTCAAAAACTGAGCTAGCATTTGTGATAAACATTGTACATATAACCCAAATACTCATTTGATTTTATCAAAATGGCCAGGGTTGAAATATATCTTGTTTCTTTTAACTTTTTTAGAATAGCGCTTCAAAAAACTCTTCAACCGGGACACATTTATTCTACGGGATTTTAATAGCTTTCCTTCTTCATTAGCAAGGTATAATTGAAGTAGTTCTTTCCATTTTCCTTTGGACTCCCACCTTATTTGGTTAAATGGAAGCAAATCTCCCTCACATAATATTCCCAACAACATGTACATAACTAACTATGCAATTCCTATAAACAACTTGTCCATAATTAAAATTTTGCATAGCTTAAAATTTTCATATTATATATTTCGCTTATACCTAAAGTGAGTCTAAAGATAATTTTGTTTTTGCAAATAAAGCTAAAAATTAAATCCAAAATTTGAATGAGAGAAGAAATAAATTTACCGCATTAGAAATCCTTGAAATAGAACATATTTGTAGTCTTCCACCAACGTTCTAATATAACTTGAATAATTTGAGTCATCTAGTTCCCATGTTTTATAAAATAAAAACACCACCAAGAATATCTTAAGATTATTTCTTTAATAGCCGGGGGAAGGAACTCGTACACGTCACGAACTCATACCACCCACCTCTTATTTTTTAAATCCAAATTGCTCCCGATGGCTTGGTATATGTACATGGAGTACACCAGGACCAGCTTGTTGTTTGTAATTTCCTAACTCTTTTTGTTTGTCTTGAGTAGGGCTTTGCTTGATGTTTGGTATTTTATGTTTTATTTATTTATTTATTTTTACTTTTGTTTACTCATTGTGAAAAGAAATTGGAGTTTTTTTTTTTTTTTGGAGATTTTTTTTTTTTTGGAAAAGAGTAATTTGGAAACGTTAAGAAGAAACAAATGAATTTAGCTCCTATTAATAGGCCAAAATGAAAGAGACGTTGTAGATTGATATCCTACTGTTTGGAGACATAGTCTTAGCCAGCTACAGAGTCTCTATCACTCAACTAAGACTCTATCTCTAAGCTCTTTCCGCATAGTGGTGTGGTAGTTTGCCAAGCCGGCCGCCTGACATGGCAAGCTGAGAATTTTGATAATGTGCATAGAAACCGGCCTCACTGCCTAAAATGAAGAACATAAAATAGTTATCCAAGTTAAGATTTCTTTGAACTTACTACGGTCAAGGTTGGTGGATTCTTAAACCAAGCCGAAGGAGGGTAGATTAGCTACCATTACCCACCATACACGAATTCAAAATTAAAAATAAAAATTCCTCTTTCAGAAAAAGACTTTTGATTCAACTATTGGCATTAGAAAAATTACTGATAAGATCTTGTTTATAAGGAAGATAAGATTTCTTATAATCATTTTCTTTCAGTGCTCGACTCCTAACATGCTGGATTTCATGAGCCGGAACTTCTAATGTTCCTCCTGCCTTCAAAAGAAATAGCGCTATATACTTCAACATCAACCTGTTTTATAATGTGAATGGAAACACCTTATTGCTTTCGGGGAGGTACTGGATCACTATCACCTTATTGCATTTGTAAATGCAAGTTCTACTGCTTCCGTTGTTGGCAGATCCTTCATTATTCGTCATTTGCTGTATCTAATGATTTTTCCACTTGTTCGCCACCTCAGCAAGCGATTTAAATGATGAGCCAACCTCAGACAACGAATTGGCGGCAGCACCTTTAAGATCTCTCATCCTGCTCCTAAGGCTGTTCCCTTCTTCTCCTTCCATAACTCCTTAACACACCTAGAAATCTCATCACTCTCTATAATCCCATTTTTGTTTTTCCTTCGGCCTTAAAGCTACCTTCAAATCATCTGTAAGCATCACCGCATTCATTTTTGCTCTGCAAAAAAGTGGCCAAGCAATTAAGGGGACACCATGTATAACACTTTCAAGGATGGGATTCCATCCACAATGAGTTAAGAACCCGCCGGTTGATCCGTGGCTAAGGATTTGCACTTGTGGTGCCCATGAAGAAACAACAAAACCTGACATTCTTGTTCTATCTAAAAACCCTTTTGGTAAGAAATCAAAAGGATACCCAAGGCTTTCGGAATTCAAGTAATTTGCATCTGCAGACTTATCAGTAGGACTTCTTAGAACCCACAAAAACTTGTGTTGACTCATTTCTAGCCCCAAGGCCAATTCAGTTAGTTGCTCGTTGGAGAGGGTTCCTGCACTACCAAATGAGATGAACAAAACAGAACACACTGGCTGATTATCCAACCACTGCAAACAACCAGACGGATCGTATCCGTCATCACTCACGCCTGTTCTAATAAGTGGTCCGATTGGGTAAACTGGCTGGTTATCCCAATGTTTCCCATTCAAAGCCTTTATAGGACCGGGTTCGGGAGATCTTCAAAGCTATTGAGCAAAATACCACCAGCCATATTAAACCTTCTCCAATACTGTAAAATTCTTTTATAAGCCTCTAACTTTCTATCTTGAAGTAGATCCATAAGATCGTTCCCCCAGATTGGTAGACAACCTGAATCTGAATCGGATGTGATACATCCCTATACTCACAAGAATAAGCCTGGTCCATAACAGGTAAATGGTAAAACAAAGATAAACACATAGCAGTTGTTGGAAAGAAAATGTAAGGTATTATGTTATACTCATTAGCAACATCAAGAGCAGTTGTACCAAAGATATCGATGACAAGAGCAACAACATGGTGGCGACTCGAAGTAATGGTTTTAAGGACTCAACAAGAGAAGAAAGAGAACGAGTCACTGTTGTAACAATCCGAGAACCAATCATGACATCATTTGGAAGGTCACTTAAATTCACAGGAGATAAAAAGATAGAATTGATAGAACCTGGGAGAGAATCAAGAACTACTTTCTGAGCTTCAGATGGAGAATTAGTCTCAGATGGAATTATAAATGTAACTAAGATTCCATGATTAAGAACGAGTCCTTTAGCAAACTCAGTGAGTGGTATGAGATGACCCATACCTGGACTTGGAAGAATAACTACATGGGGAGGAAGAGATTCTAAATGTTCCTCCATGAATCTGAACAGAGATTTGATAAATTTGAACACAAAGGATTTGATAAATATGAGCACAAAGTAGTGGATCAACGATCTTTATATATTACATTAATACTCCATTATTTTATGTTAAAATTAAGGTTTATATAGGAAGGCAAAGTCAATGAATAATAGTTAATTCATTAGGGAATCTTCTTACAACGGTGAGTGCGGCACTGGCAGCAGTGTTATATCAGTGTTATATCAGAGGGGAGGAGAATGTGACTCCTGCAGCAAGAACTGGACAAGTGAGGTCCAACTGAGGCGATGCAACCGCATGGCCAAGCTATAGCGGTATTTTGACTGTTCTGGAGGAGAAAGCTGCAACCTGGTGGGATTCCATGACCAGAACAGTCAATGTCATGCCGTGTTGTTGGGACGAATTCAAAGAGTTGTTCCTTGGACATTAACTTCCTCTTGCAGAACGCCGAGCGATGATTAGGCAATTCGAAGAACTAAGCAAAAAAAAAAAGATCAAATAATTCAAGGATATGAGTGTGTTGAGAATATATGTTTTAAAACATAAATTGATTTCCCATTAAAATTGTTTTAATACTCATAAAGTTTTTCATTAAAGAATAAATTGTTTTATTCATTAAAGTTTTGACCGTTTCATTTTTATGGGTGTTAAATGTGTGAGTTATGGCATAATTAATTTTCATTAAACTCTTTGAAACCCTTTACTACAAATCAGTTTTTGGTTGGAAAATTAAATAAGAGTTGAATGTATTTTATGTTTTTGTTTTAACAAGAGAAAAGGGTTTTTGTGAAAGAAAACAATGTGTGAGCATCATTTGTTTTCTAGAGTGATTCGAGCAAGAATGAAAGTGTAGAAGTTCCACATCCTCTCACCGTGCAAGAGTGATTGTGTAAGAGATTGATCTGTACTGTTTTTATCCTGGGACGACAGCGTCATTGAAGAAGCGCTTGCACAATCTTGGGAAGAGCCGCAAACGTCTTAAAGAAAGCGACCTAGTCCGCGATTTCACGACCATAACAATTGTTTCATGTTTGATTTTTATTTGTTGTGCAGGCATAATTCAAAGAATTGTTCCAACAATTTTAAGACGTTATATTCCTGCCATGGATATAAAAAAGGAAACAATTGCTTAAATGCGATAAGTATCATGTTTTATTTCGTTTTATAGAATTATAATATGTATTATTTTTCTTTAACAATTGAAAATGATGCTTGAAATTTTAGGTAACCTGATACCTAGAGTTAAATTTTATGTCTGATTTTGATGGATTAGGAATGTAACATGGATAATATTTTTATCGTGAATATCTAACATAGAAAAATATTGTTGATGTGAAACGAATGTTTTTAACATGTTGAAGAGATGTATTTTTATCTCGTATATGGTAGTGAATTGGGTCTAGAAATTTTAACCTGATATATTAGACATCATGAGGGTCATCCATGCGAAATTTCAGAATTTTTGGAGTCCTAAAAAATTTTTTAAAGTATTTTAGAAAACTGCACAACGTTGCTGAAAATTTCTGATGAGCAGAAATTTAGTCCTTGTTGAATTCGTTTTTATGATCTTTGTGTTGATATTTTGGATTTGTGTACAATATGAAACTTGTAGATAATGAACTTATCTTCAAAACCCATTTTGATATTTTCCGCTTGGATTTTTAGTTTGAGAGACGTAGTGATTTTAAAATCGTTGTGTATGTTTTTCCAAAATATAAGACGTATATGATACTTGAGATTAAAGATTAGAGATGTAAGAAATTTACTTTAAAGATCATGTTTTGATTATAGTACTTCATACTCTTGTTTTGGTAATGAAAAGAAAGATTATTGTTAGCAATCAAACTAGTGCACCACATATGTTTGATAAAATGCTTGATAGAGAGTTATAAATATACGATATTATAACTATATAACTTTGAGTCTTTGTTTGAATTAAAAGAAACTTGGAGTACTATATTAGTTAATTTTCAAGTAATTATGTAAGTGCATACCTTACTTATTTTTTGGTTTCAAATGCTCGCACGTATGTGATTGTGACAGGTGAAAATTCACTTACTTGAGCAAGTTTTTATTTCCCAATGAAATATAAATTGTGGGAGATTAATGGATGTGAGGAGCAATGGGGTTGCTGATTTCTTTGTTGGTGCGCAAAGAATGGACAATGGTTTATAACCAATTTAGCTTTAAAAGCAATTGAGGTATGTTTGATGAACTATTTGTAGTTATCGTAGTGATCAAATAATGGCATTCTAAATTGAACAAATTGATTGTTTAATCTTAGAATAAATTTTAGGAAACAAGATATTGAGAATTATTGTGTATGACAATAAACATGTGACTCATATAATTATGAGATAGAATTTATACGAATCCAAACCGAATAATTAGAAACCTAGTCAAAACTAATGTGAATATCAACTCTCACCAAGAAATGAACATAATATAGATTATGAATTTATTTGCCATTCTTGCACGACATTGTAAGGATATCAAATGTTATTAACAACGCTTTTCAAGCTTAGTTAATGTGAGTTGTGGATACGGTGAGAGATTGGTATATATTGGTGTTCTACACCATGTTTGTTTTGATAGGTTAAGGGTTCAAAGTTGAATCAATCGTTTCAAAGAAAGTGGTGTTGAGATACACTCACATCACTAGGATTTTGGGTATTGGTACGATCTCAAAGTTTACTTTGGGTAGAACAATCTTGTTAAAGATGTTCATACTTTTGAAATGAGCGAGAATCTAGTTTAGTGTATTAAACAAGATTGAGATTAGAAATTTGTTGAATTTGATCATTGCGCTATTACAAATAATATGTTATGGATAAAATGTTTGAATATAATATTACAATTTTATCATAACATGAATTGAATTTTGAATATTTGAAGTATGAGATTTTGTTATGCTTTTAAGAAATGAATGAGTTAGTAACGAATGAGAGCATGTTATAAAATTGGTGAATTATTGAGTAACATGTATGTAATCTTACCTAACTCATAAAATCATGTACACTTTGAAATCTTACGCACCTTGCAATGTTTTTTTTGGATGAAATAAAATATTTGAGAATTTTATAAAGATGCTTAGAGTATCTTGTTTTGATGTCAAATATGATCCATTGAGTAGTGAGTTAGAGAATGTTATTTTCAAGAAAATTGTTTGAATTTTTCTCTATATTGTGCAAAACGTTTTGGGTTTAGATCATTGGTTTATTAGTTTTCACAATTTTTGGGATCTTTGGATATTGTTTTGAAATTCTTGTTTGAGTCAAAAATAGTGGGGGTTCCATATCCTATGATTTAACACATTTGATTTAAATTAGAGAGGAACTAGAAAATGAAGGTGACAAGTAATTCACTAAGAATGAACCTAGAAAAGCATATATAGTGAGACTAAATTTTAGTCATGAATATTTTGTTGCTTATAATTTGAAAGATAACATCTTATAGAGAGTAACTTTGTTCTTAAAACTATTAAATCTTTGGCAAAAGTTTTTATGAACCTATTGTTTTTAGACAAGCAAACAGAAAATTGTTGACTCTTACATTCATGTCGCTAAATAACTTACATGCTTGTTTTGTTGATGTTGTTTCTACAATGTGTGATTTGTTATAGTCAGTAGAAATATACACTTTTGTGTAAGTTAAGGATGAGAATCTATGTAAACCAAGCATGGAAAACTGTGTAGTTTCTACAATAAAAGAAATCATATAAGTTAGATAAGTTATCCTTTATATTGAAAAACAACTTTAAAACAATTTATAAAATATAAATTGTTTACTTGATTCATTCGAATGATATCGAATTGATGAAAGTGAAATGCACAATACTCTTTGTTTTGTATGCATAAGTGATTTTTTTTTGAATTTTTATTCTAACTTTAGGATGAAAATGAAATTGAGAACATGCTTAGTTTGCTATTTGACATGAAAGACTTGAGTGAAGATGGTGTATATTTTTGAAATGAATTTTTTTCTTTCTTTGGATCATTTTCATTTCAATGAAAATAGAAATTTTAAAAAAGAGAAATATATATAGTCCTGGCGTAAACAAGTTTTCACTCATTTGGTTTAGTGCTAATGCTTTTGAGATTGTATGTGATTGCACTAGACATGAGTATGGTAGCTCAAAGATGCTTCTTTGCTACGTGATTGACTATATATATAAGTATTCATTGTAGTGGGGGTGTAATATATTGCTTCCATAGTGGGGGTTTTATATTCAGATTTGCCAATCCTAGTATGGAAAATTGGTAAAATATTGAGAAGGTTATGAGGTGTTTCAAACACATCATATGCCTAGAAATACACTATCTAAATGGTTACCGCAATCCTTTAAGGACATTGCGAAGCTGATTGGACATCCTTTCAGCTTGAATCCTTTAAGGGATGGAGCGATTGATCCTCTAATAGATAGAGGAAGCATTTATTAATCCAATGTGATAGTACCGCGGCTATTGCATGAATTAAGAATGTAACGACAACTATAAGAGTTGATTTTATGAGAATATGGATTATATAGTGTCTGAAATGAGTTTCCATTAGTCCTTTGACGAAAGGATTGATAAGAAGATGTGAATACATCTTAGGGATGAGGTTGATGCCCATTGAGATTGAGTCATCTATGATGGATACCCAACCTAGAAATTGGTTCAAAGGGACTAGACGAAATCATAAGTGATATTGAGATGCGAGAATCATGCTTTTTGAAGAATTCATCCCACGGCATGACATCCTGAAACGAGTAAAGGTTGAGTTTACTTTTTACTTTTTAACTTTTAAACTCTTAATGATGTTTATATCTCTATTTAGAGTGGGGTACTTTCTGGAGTACTTGATAAACTCACCTATATGAATGTGAAAGTGTGGCCGCTTTCTATGAGAATATGGCAAGGTTTCTAGATCATTCATTAAATCGATACAAGCACTGGTCAGAATGTCAGTTGGCGGACTTTACACTAGTATAGTCGTGTGTGTTAAGTAATCTTTTTATCTCCTAGAGTTCAAGACTTGTGTTCACTCTTAGTAAGATTTTAAGAGAGCCTATTAACACTATGTAGAGGTTCAAGTCGCGAGACACCTTTGCTTATGCACAACTCAGACGTTCTTGCTCAATGTTTTAAAAATATAAGTGGGGGATTGTTGAGAAATATGTTTTAAAACATAAATTGATTTCCCATTAAAATTGTTTTAATACTCATAAAGTTTTTCATTAAAGAATAAATTGTTTTATTCATTAAAGTTTTGACCGTTTCATTTTTATGGGTGTTAAATGTGTGAGTTATGGCATAATTAATTTTCATTAAACTATTTGAAACCCTTTACTACAAATCAGTTTTTGGTTGGAAAATTAAATAAGAGTTGAATGTATTTTATGTTTTTGTTTTAACAAGAGAAAAGGGTTTTTTGTGAAAGAAAACAATGTGTGAGCATCATTTGTTTTCTAGAGTGATTCTGAGCAAGAATGAAAGTGTAGAAGTTTCACATCCTCTCACCGCAAGAGTGATTGTGTAAGAGATTGATCTCGACTGTTTTATCCCTGACGACGCGTCATTGAAGAACTCGTTTGCACAATCTTGGGAAGAGCCGCAAACGTTCTTAAAGAAAGCGACCTAGTCCGGGCGATTAGCCATAACAATTGTTTCATGTTTGATTTTTATTTGTTGTGCAGGCATAATTCAGCAATTGTTCCAACAGAGTGTGAGTTTGATTGTCTTTTATTATTTGCTACTGGCTGGACGGCAGGATTGTTCATCACATTTTTTCTTTTAGCCTCTTGACTCCTCATGCAATGCGCCCTAGCACACGATTTACAATCTTCACATAATCTGACGAAGCAATCCCCGCTGTGTATAACTCATCCAAAAAAAAAAACTCACAACCTTATTTGATTTTATGGGGATAATTATTAAAACAACTAAATACAATCAAACTGACACTCATATCCCAAAGTTGTCAATTTGATCCTTTTTCTTCGTAAGTTCCCTAATCATCGCTTGATGTTCCATATGAGAAAAATATGGTGCAAAGAAGATCTTCTTGAATTCTTCCCAATATGAGACTAATTGTTCGGCCATAAACTTGCACCTTACAGCATTCTTTCCCAGTTGAAATGGATCCTTTCGCTAAATGCTTGGAACAATGAAACCATTAATATCAAGTCCATCCCGTTGCACCATTGTTGTGCATCAGTCGGACATCCATTTCCCATAAATGTAGTAGGGCTTCACTTTAGAAACCTTGGAAACACTTGTTCAATTTCGCTCAAGGGACACACTTTCCTCACCTTCACAAGGCCCAAGCCTTTGATTCAACTAGTGGAAATAGTATCTCATAATGACCAGACCACTCCCCAAGCATAGATCCAAGATATAGGTTGAAGGGGCCTCTCCACTCATTGTCAGTTGGTTTTGAGGTGGATGCCCACATTCTTGTATAGTTTCAGACCTAGTCCGTATGAGAATATGTCCAGAGGGCTACCTGTCTACGGATTAAAATGCACGCGTAATGGGTATAATGGAGATAATAGTCCCACATTGACCACTCCAGAAGCATTGATCCAAGATATATGTTGAAGGGGCAATCTACTTATTACTAATTTTTTGAGTTGGATGCCCACACTTTATTACTAACATAACAATGTTGCAAGGAAATATTCGGTTTTACAACGTCTCATTTTTTACAACGCTCAAAAGGAATAGATTTCATTTAAATTATAGTTTTACAACGTCTCATTTAAATTATAGCCTGAACAGGGCTAACAAAAGGAATAGATTTGATTTATTTATTTATTTTCGTCTCATCAATATTCGGTTTTACAACGTCTCATTTAAATTATAGCCTGAACAGGGCTAACAAAAGGAATAGATTTGATTTATTTATTTATTTTCGTCTCATGATAGTATCTTCAACAAGTTCTCCTTATTCCCTTTGATCCCACTACTATTTCTCTTAAAATCCCTAAAATTTCTGGAATTGCTTTTTATCTTAAAACCATTTATTCGCTTTGTTTTCTCCGCCTGCAAAACCCTAACTCCTTTATCTTTGAAACTCCATTTTCCGGACTAAACATTTATCCGAAACTCCATTTTGTCGACTAAATATTTCTCTGAAACTCAATATTTCAAACTAAATCGTTATTTTCCGATGAAGATGGAAACTGTTGCTACTAGTATAAAACGTGGTAGTATGTCTATATATTTTTTGATGTCGGTACCAAGCAAGCATAAACACAAGCAGTAAATCGAAGATGAAGCTGAAACTACTAACGCCACGAATGTAGATCTGCTGAATTTAGATTTAGCAGATATAGATTATACTAGTCTATTTTAGCAGAATCAGATCCACGGTGCCACTTGTTTCAGTTTCATCTTCGATTTTACTAATTATTTTACATTTTTTAATAACAATGGTACAACATATTTTGGTTTTCGACCATGAGAGTTTAATTAGTAGCTCCATCGAAAAATAAGGATTTACTATGAAATATTGAGGTTCTTAAAGATCTCTTCCGAGAAAATTGAGTTTTAGAAGGGAATGAGAGTAAGGTTTAACTTACGTAATAAAAAGAATGAAAATGAGGTTATATGATAAAGAGTAATGATATAAGTTTAGGGAGTTTAAAAGAAAGAATGACCCGTAATTATCACCTCGAACATGGCCAACAAAAGGAATAAATTTGATTTTTTTCCCTGTCCCATGATAGTATCTCTTCAACAAGTTTTCCCTCATTCCCTTCGATCCCAGCTACTATTTCTCTTAAAATCCCTAAAATTTATGTCATTGCCTTTTATCTTTAAACCCTTTATTCACCATTTTTCTTCGATTCACAAAACCCTAATCCACTCTCCTCACGGAAACTCCATTTTGTCGGACTAAATATTTCTACGAAACTCAATATTTCAAACTAAATCATTATTTTCCAATGAAAATGGAAACTTTTGCTACTAGTATAAACGTGGTAGTATGTCTATATATTCTTTGATGTCGGTACCCAACAAGCATAAAGAAGTAGTTTGTCGAAGATGGGTAAACTACCAGCGCCGTGAATGTAGAAACCGCTGAATCTAGTCTAGTTTAGCAGAAACTAGATCCACGGCGTTAGTAGTTTCAGTTTCATCTTCGATTTTCTTGACTATACCCGGTCAGGACATCCATTGTGAAAGAAGCAGGGGAAAATCAATAGCACAAGCCATCGATACAAACACAACTCTAACACTAATCCAACTTGATTCTATTCATTTGATCTAAACACAAACTATTCATTGTAAAGGAATTCTAAATTTTCAATACAACTGTAATATAGGTTTTACCTTGAAGCGCACTGCAAAGCTTTCACTAAGATCACGAGTCATAGCAACATTATAACCTACTTGACTTATTCATTTTATCATCATACTCAAAATCTCGAGTTATAACTAATTCATGTGTTGCTCCAATCGCAGCTCAACTCAAACTATTTTCATCGCCATTACGGTTTCTAAAATTATCACCATCATCTTAACGCAACCAACACTTCTCTTCCACCATTTAGTTAAACCCACCATGCTCATACTTATTTTCATTAACAATTGCACTTCATTCTTTCCAATGTGTATCAATCCTTGAACTTTAAACCCTCTCATATCCCCATCAACATTAGCATGCGATTTGCAATACCTTCCATTGTATTTACCAAACTCGGAAGACTACAATACAACTCCATCCTCGGACCATGAACTCAACTCCATTATCATTATCCTTTCACATGCAGCTCAAACATCTACCAAGCTCAAACTCTTAGCAAACTGTTCAACCACCAACAATCCCACTACTATGTTACCACCTCAATTATCTTTATAATCACATACATAAACAACCACAAAACCATCTGCAGAGTCACAATTATCGAGTTGAACACACTCAACTGCAAATCCTCTGAGAGACTAACTTAATCCTAATTACTTCAACCACCAATGATTTACATCTTCATAGGAAAACACCGGTTCATCTCCTAGACATACATCTAATTCCACGTCCATTCCATACTCCACAATCTTAAAGCTTCAAACCATATCAAACTCCAATCATAGTTTCGAGAAACTTACAAACACAATATTGGAATTGAACTAATCTTTACTGTAAAGAAAAACTACCTCTAGATGATTCTACTCAAGCAATCCATCACAATCTCTCCCTTATAAATTCGATTCACCTGACCAACTTCCAACAACCTTCATTAAACAGGAATCAAACCCTTACCTTCAAATTCGAGTAATTCTTCAACCTCAATATGTCATATCCCTTCTTAGTCATAGTCGGGGTGCCCTTATAAATTCTAGGGTTGTCTTTAGTTGAATTCTTATGTGAGTATCTGCACGTGTGAGCCAAAACCTCTTTCTCCTTTTATTGGTCCTGTATTCACCTATGGATGGGTGTGAAGATTTTTATCCACGAAACTTATGTTTCTTTTGCCTCTTTGAGGTCCTACTCAATATCACGGTGTAGATCCCTGTGAATTGAATCCCTAATTAAGTCATTGTTTGTAGTGTAGATCACTACAAGTGATATCGGATTGGGTTTATCCTTGGCAATTATCATGGCGGATGGTACTAGGTTACTGAAATTGGACGAATCTCGAGAAATATGAGTTTGGAATTGAAGGAAATCCGTGACGAGATGCGGTCGCTTCGCTCACGATAACGTCGAGTGAAAGCTACTCAAAGATCAAGTCGACGCTCTTAAATTGATTCTCCAAGAATCGAAAAATTCTCGGGAAGCTCCTCGAGATGAAAATCTTAATCATACTTGGGAAGAAGGAGGGCACTGTTGCTCCCAACACCTCTACGGGTGTCAACGAATTCCTCAACAACGTCTACTTCTTAATCTCAAGTGGGTGAAGGTCGCTTTTCTAGTTACAGACCTAAAATCGATTTTCCTCATTTTGATGGCACTAACCCGAGAGCTTGGGTTAAGTAAATGCAAGAAATACTTTTTCTCCACCAAATGAATGATGAGGAGAAGGTGAGATCTAGGCAACCTGTACTTGGAAGGAAAAGCGGATGTGTGGTTCCGGGATTATCAGATTGAAAAAGGTATTTTATATTTGGAGGATTTCATTATTGATGTTTGCACTAGATTTCAAGAAATAGGCCATGATAATGTTGTAGGTGAGTTCAATAAATTAGATCAAACTCATTCAGTTTTGGACTATCAAGAAAAATTTGAAGAACTCAAAGCTTTAATGTTAGCAAAGAATCCTTCCTTAAACGACGATTACTTCATTCATAGTTTTATCATGTGGTCTAAAGGGAGGATATCAAACTAGTGGTAGAAATGTTTTCTCCTACTTCTCTACATGGGACTTTTTTTTAGCCGGGAGGCAAGAATGTATCTAGAGAAAACATCTAAGGCTCCACCCAAATACTTGATGTAAGTTTTCGTCGGTAGCAAACCTTTACTTACGCCTATCAAACCTCCTAATCTTCCTCCTCTAGTTACTAATCCCATTGTTACTAGTCCAACAACAAGTCCAGAAATTACAGTCAATGAAGAAACTCACTTATGTGGAAATGCGTGCAAAGCGAGAGAAGGGCCTGTGTTATGATTTGCGATGAGCCTTTTCTAGAGGACATAAGTGTAACAAACGGCAATTGTATATGATTATAGCGGATGATGAAGATACTTCACAACCTGCGTAAACAAGTGTGATCCACTCCAACTATCGAAGAATTACAAGAAGACATGGAGATCTCGGTACATGCCTTGGTCGGGTCCATTTCACATACAACCATTAAAATCAAGGGCTTCGTTTAAGCAACAAGAGCTCACCATTTTAATTGATAGTGGAAGCACTCATAGCTTCTTAGATACCAAGGCTGCAAGTAAAAGTGGATGTATGATCAGTTCTACACAACCCTTGCAAGTGGCGGTGGTGATGGCAACAAATTGTTAAGCCAAGCACAATGTTAGGCATTCACTTGGAGTATGCAAGGTCATCAATTTTCTCATGACTTGCACATTCTAGACCTCGGGGTATGACATGGTGCTGGGTGTAGATTGGATGCGAGAACTCAGTCCTATGGTCTTCGACTTCAAGAAATTCGATTAAGTTTCAAAGACCAGAGTCAAGAAATTGGAATGATCACCACTGAGCGACCACCTTATCTCATATGTCGGAGTTCCTTGATGAAAAGACTCTTTGCCAAAAAAGGCACACAAGGTTTAATTGGTCAATTTTTTCTCTTTCGTGCCAACACTCACCACTGAAATCATAGCACCACCCATTCTTGCGATTCGGAGTAATTTCCTACCATTTTTCGACACCTACCACACTACCTCCTGAAAGAACTCATGACCACCACATCAACTGATTCCCAATGCTACCCCTCCAAATCTTCGCCCTTACAGAGTCCCATATGTTCAAAAGGAAGTGATTGAGCAAGTGGTGCAAGAAATCTTTGGATTCGAAGTGATACAGCTTGACCATAGCCCTTTTGCCTCACCGAGTCATATTAGTCAAGAAGAAAGACGGCGGTGGCGGTTACCATTGTCGACTATCGTAAGTGAATGCTATCACTATTAAAGATAAGTACCATATTCCAGTTATAGAAGAATTATTAAGTGCCCAATTGGCAAAGCGCTACTATATTCACCAAACTTGATCTTCTAGCGGTTATCATGATTAGGTTTACTTAAATGACATAGCTAAAAGCGCCAGACGTCACCACGGTCATTTCGAATTTAGTGATGCCCTTTGGTCTTACAAATGGTCCTGCTACCTTTCGACTATCATTGATGAATGACATCTTTAGCCCATACCTTAGAAAGTTCATCTTGGTGTTTTTCGATGATATACTCATTTATAGTACAGACATGGCTACTCACTTGTAAACATTTGCATATCGTTTTGTCTATTTTGCACAAACATTCCTTGTTTGTTAAGCGAAGCAAGTGTTCCTTCGGACAACCACAAATGGAGTATCTAGGCCACATAATCGGCAACAAGGGTAGCAGTGACTTGGCAAAAATAGAATGTATGTTAAATTGGCCTAGACCAACTACACTTAAAACTTTACGAGGATTTCAGGTTTGACAGTTCTTATCAGCAGATTTATTAAGGGTTAGGTTTAATTTTTAAACCACTTACCGAGCTACTCAAAAAGGGCAACTTTTGGGACGGATCTGAAAGTTAGCTTTTGAACAACTAAAGAAAGTAGTTACTTCTACACTGTTCTCACTCTGCCGATTTCACTAAGGAGTTTGAACTTGAAGCGATGCTAATCTAGGAGTGGGGCCAGTATTAATGCGAGTGGCCGGACCAATTACCTTCTTGACAAGGGTATGGGAATCCAATATCAAGCCTTATCCACTTATGAAAAGGAGTTCTTGGCAATTGTCTTATCTGTCACCAAATGGAGATCGTATCTATTAGGGTCTCATTTACGATGTTCACGGATCATCAAAGCCTCAGATTTTTCCTGGATCAACAATCGCATACGTTCTTCACGAGAAATGGATGACTAAATTATTGAGGTATGACTACACTCTTGCTACAAGAAGGGTTCGGACAATCGGGTAGGATGCTCTTTCTAGAGCTAATTGTTCTTCTCTCAAAGAATGACACCAAAATGGCTTGAAGACATTCTCACTAGCTATATAGATGACCCCATAGTAGTTTATTGGATTCCTAAACTGACTATCTCTTCCATGCATGATCGGATATACCCTTACTAATGGCATTTTGAAGTTTCACGGTAGAATTTACATAGGTCAAAGCTGGGATTGCTAGACAACAAGTTATGGCATTTGTCCACTCATCCGCCATTGGAGGGCACTTTCGGCATGCAAGCCAGCTACCAACGCGCCAAGACTTAATTTCATTGGCAGGGTATGAAGTGTGATTTAATACAATTTGTCAACACTGTGATGTACGCCAACAAAATAAGGTGGAGCACAAGTTATCTGCGGGTCTTCTCGACCTCTACCCATTCTGATCAAGCCTCGGAAGCACATCAGCATGGATTTCATCTCCGGATTGCCAAAAATGAAGGTCGCGATGTCATTATGGTAATCGTTGGACCGTTTCACTAAATACTCTCATTTCATTGCTTTAAGTCATCCCTACACAACACAAACCGTAGCAAAACTCTTCATCGACCACAGTCCTTAAAGCTGCATGGTACTCCGCCACCATTGTATCCGATAGAGATCCGTTTTCCTTAGTGGGTTTTGGCAAGCCTTGTTCCAGGATGTTGGTACTTCTCTTCACATGAGCACTTCGTAACATCCGCAAACAGACGGCCAAACTGAGCGTGTCAATGCTTACTGGAATCGTATTTACGTTGTATGTGTAGCCACGAGGCCAACCAAGTGGGTTTCTTGGCTATCTTTGCGTAGTGGTGGTTCAACACTCTTACCACACTAGTTTGAAACTCACGCCGTTTCAAGCTTTATACGGCTACTCTCCTCCACCGATTTGGACTCCATCGACGGGGTGGCATTCGTCACTCGTAGTCGATGATTATCTACACCAAAGGGGAATAATGACAACGATCCTGGCGAGAATCTTCTCCAATCTCAACACCGAATTAAGCAACATGCTGATAAAGTAGAACGGAGGAGAGTTTTTTGCATTTGGGGATTGGGTATACTTACGCCTGCAGCCGTATCGTCAAATCCGTCCAACTACGCAAGAATCTCAAGCTGGCAGCCAAATTTTTTGGTCCATACAAGGTTTTATAGAAAATTGGAGTGGTGGCTTATCGACTTCAGCGCACGCTTCTTCCCGCATCCACCCCATTTTCACGTTTCACATGACTTAAGCAAAAGCTTGGACAAGGGTTACTACCACAGACATCATTGTCCAACATTGACAAGGAGGGTTTGTTAAAGGTGAAGCCTGTCAAGGTTATCAACTCTCGCACCATTTTCAAGGCCGTCGACCTATTCCACGGGTGGAGATCCCCGGTGGTCTCACTCTGAGGAAGGAGATACATCCTGGGAGGATCGTATTTGCCATCAAATCCTCTTTTTCCCAAGTTCATCCTTGAGGACAAGGATGCTCTGTAGGAGCCGGCATTTGTCATATCCCTTCTTAGTCATAGTCAGGGGTGCCCTTATAAATTCTAGGGTTGTCTTTAGTTGAATTCTTATGTGAGTATCTGGCACGTGTGAGCCAAAACCTCTTTCTCCTTTTATTGGTCTGTATTCACCTATGGATGGGTGTGAAGATTTTTATCCTAAAACTTATGTTTATTTTGCCTCTTTGAGGTCCTTCTCAATATCACAGTGTAGATCCTGTGAATTGAATCCCTAATTAGAGCTGTTTGTAGTGTAGATCACTACAATACTCAAATTCAGGTTAAACCCACCTCCAATCAATCGTTTGAATACTCAATTTCATCATCTGTGACTTCTCTTGCAAACCCTATGTAGCAGACCAGAGAATTTTTGCTTCCAACGGGTCGGGTTACGACCCGCTTGTCCAGCTCCGACTCTCCGTCCGCCATTCAAATGCTTAGGATCTTCAAATTCTTCCGAGAGACTTCGACCCGAATTTCCAAAATTGCATTATAAGCAAACACAAATAACATTTATTCTCAAATTATTAGAGATTTCCACCAAAGCTAAGATAACATTTCCGTGGCGTTTGCCCTGCCATTCAGTGGCGATTTACCCCCTAAGATTTCCCGTGCGCACCTTCGGTTGCCCTCTGATATTTAAATGGCGATTTGCCCTCCTAACATTTAGTGGCGATTGCCACTCTCAATATTTCCGTGGCGATTGCCACTCCTAACATTCCGTGTGGCGAGTGGCCACTCTCAATATTCCCGTGGCGATTGCCACTCTCAATATTCCGTGGCGATTGCCACTCCTAACATTCCGTGGCAGTTGCCACTCTCAATATTCCCGTGGCGATTTCCCACTCTCAATATTTCCGTGGCGATTGCCACTCCCTAACATTTCGTGGCCAGTTGCCACTCTCAATCTTCGTGGCGATTGCCACTCCTAACATTTCCGTGGCGATTTGCCACTCTCAACATTCCGTGGCAGTTGCCACTCCTAACATTTCATTACCACTTATCGAGTTGCAATCATCTCCAGGAATAGGTGGTATGGTATCAAGACAACCACCACTTTCAAATGATATGAACTTGAGTGTAGATTTGTCTTTGAACCGCATAACGGCTGCCTCATTACCCTCTCCTCGTTGCTCGAAGGGATCAAACCACGACCGTAGTTCGTCATTTAACTTTGGTTTTAGATAGTATGAACTACCCACAATGGTAGTAACTATCTCTTAATAGCTATCAAATAAGTCGATTCCAAATATAGCCCGAATGCCAATTTACACCCTGAATTTGTATCTCAAGATATGTAATTTACTCATAGAACTTACGTAAACACGAGAGATGTAATTAAGTAACAAGAAAACCTATTCCATTATAACCAATCAGCAACAGGCACTAGCTAAAACAATTCAATACATAACATATGGGATTCTTGTTTTTAATATAAAATGGAAAGAATATCACTTGTCGATCTAAACATTAAATACAAGCACAAATGTATGTCTTTGGACTACCCAACTAGTTCTGTACATGCCTTTAAATGACACGAGCTCCTCTCGGGAAGCCAACCGCTTACCCTCAATATGGATAACAAATAACTACTTGATTCGAACTAACTAGCCATAAAGTAGATAACATCTTTAAAATGAGAATTTTCCAGGCCACTTTCAAAATGAAAACATTAACCAACGGTTCGAGTTAGTTATCAACATAGTAATATTGATTACAATACATATTTCCTTTGCAATATCCAATCACAATATCAACCAGCCTAAAAGCTAGCCGGCATTGGACACATTCAAATGAATCTATAGAATCAGCGTACCAAACACAACTTGATAAATTCTTCTGTGGTAGATAAAAATAACAAATAATCAAATGATAATGATAACACCTCCATAAGCCGTATATAATTCTAATCTCCTTGTCTAGCCATCGTGTCGGACTACATGAGACATGCTATCGAGTGATCGGTTCAAAATGAACATATCCCAAACAAATTAACTATCTAATGATATTTTGTTAACTAATTAGATAATTCGCTAACCACAGTCATACTTTGTCTTGCCAGAACTAATTTGTAGTTGAAGTTCAAATCATATCCCACTAAATCTAGAAAGTCTTTGTATTCATAAGATTTTCAAAAATCTACATCCGAATGTACAATAGCGGTACAAATAAAATTAATATTACATTCTACTAAACAGAGCACCAGCTATACAAAAAAAAGAATGACATTTCCGCTATAGCATTCTATCTATTTCTGCCTCTAGTATGCTCTAAAGTACGCATTTTCTATTCCCCATTATCTTTTCCAAAAGATTTAGATTTAACGCCAACCAAAATAATCCTACAAATGCCAAAGAATATGCCCGGCATGGAAAAATGACATGAAAGTCTTGAAGAGGAAATGCAGAACTCTACTACATACGGACGGTGAAATGCATGCCTATCTACTCAATAAGATAGTATGCACTAGAATATATAAAGCATCACCACTCGCTACGCAAATGGATGCACCTCTTTTATTATCTTGACAAGCAACGATATAGCTTTGCTGTGTCATATCATGATCCTAACATTACATTTAGTGTGGCAAAATACGGAGACATGATGAAACTAGCATATCATCACCATGGTGTCTTCACTATGTTAAGATTTGGCAAATCATAAAGGGGTAGTACTATGATAGTACCGATACACACAACTTAACTGTCTAGCTAGTTTCTCGTAGCCAAGGTGCCACTAACGACTAAGAAAGAGAATTGTACCATTAATAAAGACAGCAAACTGCTAACTTATGTCACGCCTAATCTTAACATTAAACAAAGGAGAAATGAAAAGATGTTAGAGATCTGGTTAACAAGACACTAACCAAATTATGCTCTTGTTTGAGTCTAAATTATTAGCTCATGACTACACGAGTGAACGGTACTTGTTTAAGTTCCTACTTGATGAAAATAATCGACTCTTAAGCCAAATCATTTCTACTTGAAAATGAAATATATATCCACCATGATCCAATTCTAGATTTGATTAAATGAACAAAAAGATTATAACTAACCAAATCACAAGTTACACATAAAATTACAGAAACAAAGATGTAATTTATACGAGAAATGTACCCTTTGTCAAACACTATCGAACACTTGATGTGCATAATTTAGTGCTCTGAGAATGTGAGTTTGGCCGTCTTGACCTGCAATTTTAGTTTAACAACAACCCATCCATCGCTATACTACCCAATTCGCAAGTAAAATGCTTATACAAACACACATATATATATACGTCGTTTATTGTTCCTACGAACTCATAACACTTGGGGTAGCAAAATGATCAAAACTTCATGAAATTTCTACAGTAGTTTACCTAGATGGATATAAATATCATATTAAAATTTCAGCTTTATCCGATAATCGAATAATGAGAAACATTACAAACAGTTCGCTATTAGGGTCTGAATTCAGCACATTTAGGTCTCAGTTCGTCCTGTGTTTCCAGTAGTAAACATGACCCGATCGTCTTGAAATTTTTATAGGACATCTATCACATACATAACTATGACATACTAAAATTTCATCAACATCCAACCACTGGATCTAAAGATATCAGCAAAAGAAGAACAGACATTCTAGGGTTTACAATGCAAAATGTTCAAGCAACATTATTCATAAGAAATTCCAATAATTACTGAAACCAAATGGATGCGACAGCAATTCATGATGTTTAGGAGATACCCATTTTACCAATTTCTAGAAGACATGAACTATAACAAAAAAAAATATCCCAATCTATAATCATGAACCATTATTCTCTTTTCTTTTATTTTTAACAACCTTGATTCAAAGAAGAAACTATAGCAAGTGCCTAATTAAACATGCATCATATGTAATAGCACAAACCCATTATTGATAACAATCACAGTGATTAATGGAGTGGAAATCACTTGTCTCAAGTCAAATTGAAGAATTAAATCCCTCTTCCCCACCTATAATCCAACCAACATGCATGCTGCCATCAACGACTAGGTGCGATTTTACCTCCACGGGGCTTACTAATTTTCGTGATCTCCGTCACGTTCTCTAAATTTTTAGGGTTTGAGAGAAATCACTAGAGAAAGAAAAGAAAGGAAAAAGGGGTAGAAGAAAAAAATGAGAACTCCTCCATTCTTTTTTTTTTTCTCATTTTTTATCATTGATATTGAGAAGACAATGTGCCCCTAACACTTCTCTACTAGACATGTGTTCATCATGCATGCAAGTCTATTAAGGCACCCAAGGTTATGTTTAAGGCAGATTTCTCTATCTAAATACACTAATAATTTTTGAGGCAACCTAAAAGTGTTATAAACACGTGAGTATTAGAGTTTTAGGCTTTCTAATTGCGAAATTCGACTAATGGGTTCTGCTAAAACCAGAGAAAAAGGTTCGTACTGTTATACCATTAACCCCTTAAAAAGAACTTTGTCCCCAAAGTTCAAAATAAATCATAGAAGTAAGGAAGATAACTTTTGTAGTCGCATTACAACAAAAGCGATGACGAGTCCAAAACTCACGGTCCCCGAATGAATCGGACCCGCTGCTCGACTCTCCGATACGCCATTTATACCATTAACCCCTTAAAAAGAACTTTGTCCCCAAAGTTCAAAATAAATCCGTAAGGAGATAATTTTGCTTCCAACGGGTCCAAAACTCGGGTTACGACCGCTTATCGTCTGTTACGACTCTCCGACTCTCCGATACGCCATTCAAGTAATCCTGGATCTTCAAATTCTTCTCGAGAGACTCGAATTGAATTTCCAAAATTGCATTATAAGCAAACACAAATAGCATTTATTCTCAAATTATTAGAGACTGAGCCAAAGCTAAGATTTCCATGGCGATTGCCACTCCTAATATTTCCGTGGCCATTTGCCACTCCTAACATTTCCGTGGCAGTTGCCACTCTCAATATTCCCGTGGCATTTTCTAACCGGGCTGGTGGCCACTCCTACATTTCCGTGGCCAGTTGCCACTCTCAATATTCCGTGGCAGTTGCCACTCCTAACATTCCCGTGGCGATTGCCACTCTCAATATTCCGTGGTGGCGGTTTACTCCTAACATTCCGTGGCGATTGCCACTCTCAATATTTCGTGGCTTGTTGCCCCCTAACATTCTGTGGCCAGTTGCCACTCTCAACATTTCCGTGGCCAGTTGCCACTCCTAACATTTCCGTGGCCAGTTACCACTTGTCAAGGTTGCAATCATCTCCGAATAGGTGGTATGAACTGTCAAACAGCAACCACCACTTTCAAATGATATGAACAACAGTGTAGATTTGTGCTGAACCGCATAATCTGGCTGCCCACGTACCCTCTCTCGTTGCTCGAAGGGATCAAGCACGACCGTAGTTCGTCATTTTTTAGTTTTAGATAGTATGAACTACCCACAATGGTAGTAACTATCTCTTAATAGCTATCAAGTAAGTTGATTCCAAATATAGCAGAATACCAATTTACACCCTGAATTTGTATCTCAATATGTAATTTACTCATAGAACTTCTATAAACACAGAGATGTAATTAAGTAACAAGAAAACCTATTCCATTATAACCAATCCAACACAGGCACTAGCTAAAACAATTCAATACATAACATATGGGATTCTTGTTTTTAATATAAAATGGAAAGAATATCACTTGTCGATCTAAACCAGTAAATACAAGCACAAATGTATGTGCTGGACTACCCAACTAGTTCCTGTACATGCACTAAATGACACGAGCTCCTCTGGAAGCCAACTGCTTACCCTCAATATGGATAACAAATAACTAACAGTTCGAACTAACTAGCCATAAAGTAGATAACATCTTTAAAATGAGAATTTTCCGACCACTTTCAAAATGAAAACATTAACCAACAGTTCGAGTTAGTTATCAACATAGTAATATTGATTACAATACATATTTCCTTTGCAATATCCAATCACAATATCAACCAGCCTAAAGCTAGCCGGCATTGGACACATTCCAAATGAATCTATAGAATCAGCGTACCAAACCTGAACTTGATAAATTCTTACTGTAGATAAAAATAACAAATAATCAAATGATAATGATAACACCTCCATAAGCCGTATATAATTCTAATCTCCTTGTCTAGCCATCGTGTCAGACTGCCATGAGACATGCTATCAGAGTGATCGGATTCAAAATGAACATATCCCAAACAAATTAACTATCTAATGATATTTTGTTAACTAATTAGATAATTCGCTAACCACGTCATACTTTGTCCCTGCGTAACTAATTTGTAGTTCAAGTTCAAATCATATCCCACTAAATCTAGAGGTACTGTATTCATAAGATTTTCAAAGAAATCTACATCCGAATGAACAATAGCGGTACAAATGAAATTAATATTACATTCTACTAAACAGAGCACCGGATATACACAAAAAAAGAATGACATTTCCGGCTATAGCATTCTATCTATTTCTGCCTCTAGTATGCTCTAAAGTACGCATTTTCTATTCCCCATTATCTTTTCCAAAAGATTTAGATTTAACGCCAACCAAAATAATCCTACAAATGCCAAAGAATATGCCGGCATGGAAAAATGACATGAAAGTGCTGAAGAGGAAATGCGGTAACTCTACTACATACGGACGGTGAAATGCATGCCTATCTACTCAATAAGCTAGTATGCACTAGAATATATAAAGCATCACCACTACGCTACGCAAATGGATGCACCTCTTTTTATTATCTTGACAAGCAACGATATAGCACACTTTGTCATATCAACAGTCCCTAACATTACATTTAGTGTGGCAAAATACAGAGACATGATGAAACTAGCATATCATCACCATGGTGTCTTCACTATGTTAAGATTTGGCAAATCATAAAGGGGTAGTACTATGATAGTACCGATACACACAACTTAACTGTCTAGCTAGTTTCTCGTAGCCAAGGTGCCACTAACGACTAAGAAGAGAATTGTACCATTAATAAAGACAGCAAACTGCTAACTTATGTCACGCCTAATCTTAACATTAAACAAAGGAGAAATGAAAAGATGTTAGAGATCTGGTTAACAAGACACTAACCAAATTATGCTCTTGTTTGAGTCTAAATTATTAGCTCTGACTACACGAGTGAACGGTACTTGTTTAAGTTCCTACTTGATGAAAATAATCGACTCTTAAGCCAAATCATTTCTACTTGAAAATGAAATATATATCCACCATGATCCAATTCTAGATTTGATTAAATGAACAAAAGATTATAACTAACCAAATCACAAGTTACACATAAAATTACAGAAACAAAGATGTAATTTATACGAGAAATGTACCCTTCTGTCAAGCTTACTATCGAACACCTGATGTGCATAATTTAGTGCTACAGAATGTGAGTTTGGCCGTCTTGACCTGCAATTTTAGTTTAACAACAACCCATCCATCGCTATACTACCCAATTCAAAGAAATGCTTATACAAACACATATATATATATATACGTCGTTTATTGTTCCTACCGAACTCATAACACTTCGGGGTAGCAAAAATGATCAAAACTTCATGAAATTTCTACAGTAGTTTACCTAGATGGATATAAATATCATATTAAAATTTCAGCTTTATCCGATAATCGAATAATGAGAAACATTACAAACAGTTCGCTATTCAGGGTCTGAATTCAGCACATTTAGGTCTCAGTTCGTCCTGTGTTTCCAGTAGTAAACATGACCCGATCGTCTTGAAATTTTTATAGGACATCTATCACATACATAACTATGACATACTAAAATTTCATCAACATCCAACCACTGGATCTAAAGATATCAGCAAAAGAAGAACAGACATTCTAGGGTTTACAATGCAAAATGTTCAAGCAACATTATTCATAAGAAATTCCAATAATTACTGAAACCAAATGGATGTGACAGCAATTCATGATGTTTAGGAGACACCCATTTTACCAATTTCTAGAAGACATGAACTATAACAAAAAAAAACCCCAATCTATAATCATGAACCATTATTCTCTTTTCTTTTATTTTTAACAACCTTGATTCAAAGAAGAAACTATAGCAAGTGCCTAATTAAACATGCATCATATGTAATAGCACAAACCCATTATTGATAACAATCACAGTGATTAATGGAGTGGAAATCACTTGTCTCAAGTCAAATTGAAGAATTAAAATCCCTCTTCCCCACCTATAATCCAACCAACATGCATGCTGCCATCAACGACTAGGTGCGATTTTACCTCCACGGGGCTTACTAATTTTCGTGATCTCCGTCACGTTCTCTAAATTTTTAGGGTTTGAGAGAAATCACTAGAGAAAGAAAAGAAAGGAAAAAGGGGGTAGAGAAGAAAAATGAGAACTCCTCATTCTTTTTTTTTTTTTGTTCTGTTTTTATCATTGATATTGAGAAGACAAAAGTGCCCCTAACACTTCTCTACTAGACATGTGTTCATCATGCATGCAAGTCTATTAAGGCACCCAAGGTTATGTTTAAGGCAGATTTCTCTATCTAAATACACTAATAATTTTTGAGGCAACCTAAAAGTGTTATAAACACTTGAGTATTAGAGTTTTAGGCTTTAGAATTGCGAAATTCGACTAATGGGTTCTGCTAAAACCAGAGAAAAAGGTTCGTACTGTTATACCATTAACCCCTTAAAAAGAACTTTGTCCCCAAAGTTCAAAATAAATCATAGAAGTAAGGAAGATAACCTGTAGTCGCATTACAACAAAAACGATGACGAGTCCAAAACTCACAGTCCCGAATGAATCGGAACTGCTCTGATACCAACTGTAGCATACCAGAGAATTTTTGCTTCCAACGAGTCGGGTTACGACCCGCTTGTCCAGCTCCGACTCCGATACGCCATACATTCAACCTTTAACCCGGATCTTCAAATTTTCCGAGAGACTAATTCGAATTTCCAAAATTGCATTATAAGCAAACACAAATAGCATTTATTCTCAAATTATTAGAGACGGCCAAAGCTAAGATTTCCATGGCCGTTGCCACTCCTAACATTTCCGTGGGCGATTGCCACTCGTCAATATTCGTGTGGCGAGGCCACACCTAACATTTCCGTGGCCGGTGGCCACCCTAACATTTCCGTGGCCACATTGCCCTCAATATTCCCGTGGCCAGTTGCCACTCCTAACATTCCGTGGCCAGTTGCCACTCTCAATATTCCCGTGGCGATTTGCCACTCCTAACATTTCCGTGGCCAGTTGCCACTCTCAATATTTCCGTGGCCAGTTGCCACTCCTAACATTTCCGTGGCCAGTTGCCACTCTCAACATTTCCGTGGCCAGTTGCCACTCCTAACATTTCCGTGGCCAGTTACCACTTGTCAAGGTTGCAATCATCTCCGAATAGGTGGTATGAACTGTCAAACAGCAACCACCACTTTCAAATGATATGAACAACAGTGTAGATTTGTGCTGAACCGCATAACGGCTGCCTACGTACCCTCTCTGTTGCTCGAAGGGATCAAGCACGACCGTAGTTCGTCATTTTAGTTTTAGATAGTATGAACCACCCACGGTGGTAGTAACTATCTCTTAATAGCTATCAAGTAAGTTGATTCCAAATATAGCGAGTATCACCAATTTACACCCCGAATTTGTATCTCAATATGTAATTTACTCATAGAACTTCAGAAACACAAAGAGATGTAATTAAGTAACAAGAAAACCTATTCCATTATAACCAATCCAAAGACAGGCACTAGCTAAAACAATTCAATACATAACATATGGGATTCTTGTTTTTAATATAAAATGGAAAGAATATCACTTGTCGATCTAAACCAGTAAATACAAGCACAAATGTATGTGCTGGACTACCCAACTAGTTCCTGTACATGCACTAAATGACACGAGCTCCTCTGGAAGCCAACTGCTTACCCTCAATATGGATAACAAATAACTAACAGTTCGAACTAACTAGCCATAAAGTAGATAACATCTTTAAAATGAGAATTTTCCGACCACTTTCAAAATGAAAACATTAACCAACAGTTCGAGTTAGTTATCAACATAGTAATATTGATTACAATACATATTTCCTTTGCAATATCCAATCACAATATCAACCAGCCTAAAGCTAGCCTAACATTGGACACATTCCAAATGAATCTATAGAATCAATAAGTACCAAACCCGAACTTGATAAATTCTTACTGTAGATAAAAATAACAAATAATCAAATGATAATGATAACACCTCCATAAGCCGTATATAATTCTAATCTCCTTGTCTAGCCATCGTGTCAGACTACCGCAGACATGCTATCAGGTGATCAGTTCAAAATGAACATATCCCAAACAAATTAACTATCTAATGATATCTTGTTAACTAATTAGATAATTCGCTAACCACAGTCATACTCTGTCCTGCACAGAACTAATTTGTAGTTCGAAGTTCAAATCATATCCCACTAAATCTAGAGGTACTGTATTCATAAGATTTTCAAAGAAATCTACATCCGAATGTACAATAGCGGTACAAATAAAATTAATATTACATTCTACTAAACAGAGCACCAGCTATACAAAAAAAAAAGAATGACATTTCCGGCTATAGCATTCTATCTATTTCTGCCTCTAGTATGCTCTAAAGTACGCATTTTCTATTCCCCATTATCTTTTCCAAAAGATTTAGATTTAACGCCAACCAAAATAATCCTACAAATGCCAAAGAATATGCCCGGCATGGAAAAATGACATGAAAGTGCTGAAGAGGAAATGCCAGTAACTCTACTACATACGGACGGTGAAATGCATGCCTATCTACTCAATAAGCTAGTATGCACTAGAATATATAAAGCATCACCACTACGCTACGCAAATGGATGCACCTCTTTTATTATCTTGACAAGCAACGATATAGCACACTGTCATATCAACAGTCCTAACATTACATTTAGTGTGGCAAAATACAGAGACATGATGAAACTAGCATATCATCACCATGGTGTCTTCACTATGTTAAGATTTGGCAAATCATAAAGGGGTAGTACTATGATAGTACCGATACACACAACTTAACTGTCTAGCTAGTTTCTCGTAGCCAAGGTGCCACTAACGACTAAGAAGAGAATTGTACCATTAATAAAGACAAAAACTGCTAACTTATGTCACGCCTAATCTTAACATTAAACAAAGGAGAAATGAAAAGATGTTAGAGATCTGGTTAACAAGACACTAACCAAATTATTCTCTTGTTTGAGTCTAAATTATTAGCTCATGCCTACACGAGTGAACTAGTACTTGTTTAAGTTCCTACTTGATAAAATAATCGACTCTTAAGCCAAATCATTTCTACTTGAAAATGAAATATATATCCACCATGATCCAATTCTAGATTTGATTAAATGAACAAAAGATTATAACTAACCAAATCACAAGTTACACATAAAATTACAGAAACAAAGATGTAATTTATACGAGAAATGTACCCTTCTGTCAAGCTTACTATCGAACACCTGATGTGCATAATTTAGTGCTACAGAATGTGAGTTTGGCCGTCTTGACCTGCAATTTTAGTTTAACAACAACCCATCCATCGCTATACTACCAAATTCAGTAAAATGCTTATACAAACACACATATATATATACGTCGTTTATTGTTCCTACCGAACTCATAACACTTCAGGGTAGCAAAAATGATCAAAACTTCATGAAATTTCTACAGTAGTTTACCTAGATGGATATAAATATCATATTAAAATTTCAGCTTTATCCGATAATCGAATAATGAGAAACATTACAAACAGTTCGCTATTCAGGGTCTGAATTCAGCACATTTAGGTCTCAGTTCGTCCTGTGTTTCCAGTAGTAAACATGACCCGATCGTCTTGAAATTTTTATAGGACATCTATCACATACATAACTATGACATACTAAAAATTTCATCAACATCCAACCACTGATCTAAAGATATCAGCAAAAGAAGAACAGACATTCTAGGGTTTACAATGCAAAATGTTCAAGCAACATTATTCATAAGAAATTCCAATAATTACTGAAACCAAATGGATGTGACAGCAATTCATGATGTTTAGGAGACACCCATTTTACCAATTTCTAGAAGACATGATCTATAACAAAAAAAAAAAAAATCCCAATCTATAATCATGAACCATTATTCTCTTTTCTTTTATTTTAACAACCTTGATTCAAAGAAGAAACTATAGCAAGTGCCTAATTAAACATGCATCATATGTAATAGCACAAACCCATTATTGATAACAATCACAGTGATTAATGGAGTGGAAATCACTTGTCTCAAGTCAAATTGAAGAATTAAAATCCCTCTTCCCCACCTATAATCCAACCAACATGCATACGCCATCAACGACTAGGTGCGATTTTACCTCCACTGGGGCTTACTAATTTTCGTGATCTCCGTCACGTTCTCTAAATTTTTAGGGTTTGAGAGAAATCACTAGAGAAAGAAAAGAAAGGAAAAAGGGGGTAGAAGAAAAAAATGAGAACTCCTCCATTCTTTTTTTTTCTGTTCCTGTTTTTATCATTGATATTGAGAAGACAAAAGTGCCCCTAACACTTCTCTACTAGACATGTGTTCATCATGCATGCAAGTCTATTAAGGCACCCAAGGTTATGTTTAAGGCAGATTTTCTATCTAAATACACTAATAATTTTTGAGGCAACCTAAAAGTGTTATAAACACGTGAGTATTAGAGTTTTAGGCTTTCTAATTGCGAAATTCGACTAATGGGTTCTGCTAAAACCAGAGAAAAAGGTTCGTATTGTAATACCATTAACCCCTTAAAAAGAACTTTGTCCCCAAAGTTCAAAATAAATCATAGAAGTAAGGAAGATAACCTGTAGTCGCATTACAACAAAAACGATGACGAGTCCAAAACTCACAGTCCCGAATGAATCGGAACTGCTTCGATACCAACCGTGGGCATCAGAGAATTTTTGCTTCCAACGGGTCGGGTTCGACCCGCTTGTCCAACTCCGACTCTCCGATACGCCATTCCATTAACCGGATCTTCAAATTCTTAAGGAAGAGACTCGAATTCGAATTTCCAAAATTGCATTATAAGCAAACACAAATAGCATTTATTCTCAAATTATTAGAGACGGCCAAAGCTAAGATTTCCATGGCCGATTTGCCACTCCTAATATTTCCAAAATGGCAGTTGCCACTCCTAACATTTCCAACCCTGATTTATGGCGATTGCCACTCCTAATATTTCGTGGCCGATTTGCCACTCCTAACATTTCCGTGGCCAGTGGCCACTCCTAACATTTCCGTGGCCAGTTGCCACTCTCAATATTCCCGTGGCCAGTTGCCACTCCTAACATTCCCGTGGCCAGTTGCCACTCTCAATATTCCCGTGGCCAGTTGCCACTCCTAACATTCCCGTGGCCAGTTGCCACTCTCAATATTTCCGTGGCCAGTTGCCACTCCTAACATTTCCGTGGCCAGTTGCCACTCTCAACATTTCCGTGGCCAGTTGCCACTCCTAACATTGTGGCGATTACCACTTGTCAAGGTTGCAATCATCTCCGAATAGGTGGTATGAACTGTCAAACAAAGAACCACCACTTTCAAATGATATGAACAACAGTGTAGATTTGTGCTGAACCGCATAACGGCTGCCTACGTACCCTCTCTGTTGCTCGAAGGGATCAAGCACGACCGTAGTTAGTCATTTAACTTTGGTTTAGATAGTATGAACTACCCACAATGGTAGTAACTATCTCTTAATAGCTATCAAGTAAACCGATTCCAAATATAGCAGAATACCAATTTACACCCTGAATTTGTATCTCAATATGTAATTTACTCATAGAACTTCTGTAAACACAGAGATGTAATTAAGTAACAAGAAAACCTATTCCATTATAACCAATCCAGCACAGGCACTAGCTAAAACAATTCAATACATAACATATGGGATTCTTTTTTTTTTAATATAAAATGGAAAGAATATCACTTGTCGATCTAAACCAGTAAATACAAGCACAAATGTATGTGCTGGACTACCCAACTAGTTCCTGTACATGCACTAAATGACACGAGCTCCTCTGGAAGCCAACTGCTTACCCTCAATATGGATAACAAATAACTAACAGTTCGAACTAACTAGCCATAAAGTAGATAACATCTTTAAAATGAGAATTTTCCGACCACTTTCAAAATGAAAACATTAACCAACAGTTCGAGTTAGTTATCAACATAGTAATATTGATTACAATACATATTTCCTTTGCAATATCCAAACACAATATCAACCAGCCTAAAGCTAGCCGGCATTGGACACATTCCAAATGAATCTATAGAATCAGCGTACCAAACCTGAACTTGATAAATTCTTACTGTAGATAAAAATAACAAATAATCAAATGATAATGATAACACCTCCATAAGCCGTATATAATTCTAATCTCCTTGTCTAGCCATCGTGTCAGACTACCGCAGACATGCTATCAGGTGATCAGTTCAAAATGAACATATCCCAGACAAATTAACTATCTAATGATATTTTGTTACTAATTAGATAATTCGCTAACCACAGTCATACTTTGTCCTGCACAGAACTAATTTGTAGTTCGAAGTTCAAATCATATCCCACTAAATCTAGAGGTACTGTATTCATAAGATTTTCAAAGAAATCTACATCCGAATGTACAATAGCGGTACAAATGAAATTAATATTACATTCTACTAAACAGAGCACCAGCTATACAAAAAAAAAGAATGACATTTCCGGCTATAGCATTCTATCTATTTCTGCCTCTAGTATGCTCTAAAGTACGCATTTTCTATTCCCATTATCTTTTCCAAAAGATTTAGATTTAACGCCAACCAAAATAATCCTACAAATGCCAAAGAATATGCCCGGCATGGAAAAATGACATGAAAGTGCTGAAGAGGAAATGCCAGTAACTCTACTACATACGGACGGTGAAATGCATGCCTATCTACTCAATAAGCTAGTATGCACTAGAATATATAAAGCATCACCACTACGCTACGCAAATGGATGCACCTCTTTTATTATCTTGACAAGCAACGATATAGCACACTGTCATATCAACAGTCCTAACATTACATTTAGTGTGGCAAAATACAGAGACATGATGAAACTAGCATATCATCACCATGGTGTCTTCACTATGTTAAGATTTGGCAAATCATAAAGGGGTAGTACTATGATAGTACCGATACACACAACTTAACTGTCTAGCTAGAATCTCGTAGCCAAGGTGCCACTAACCACTTTAAGAAAGAGAATTGTACCATTAATAAAGACAAAGAACTGCTAACTTATGTCACGCCTAATCTTAACATTAAACAAAGGAGAAATGAAAAGATGTTAGAGATCTGGTTAACAAGACACTAACCAAATTATGCTCTTGTTTGAGTCTAAATTATTAGCTCACAGCTACACGAGTGAACGGTACTTGTTTAAGTTCCTACTTGATAAAAATAATCGACTCTTAAGCCAAATCATTTCTACTTGAAAATGAAATATATATCCACCATGATCCAATTCTAGATTTGATTAAATGAACAAAAGATTATAACTAACCAAATCACAAGTTACACATAAAATTACAGAAACAAAGATGTAATTTATACGAGAAATGTACCCTTCTGTCAAGCTTACTATCGAACACTTGATGTGCATAATTTAGTGCTACAGAATGTGAGTTTGGCCGTCTTGACCTGCAATTTTAGTTTAACAACAACCCATCCATCGCTATACTACCAAATTCAGTAAAATGCTTATACAAACACACACATATATATATATATATATATATATATATACGTCGTTTATTCTTCCTACCGAACTCATAACACTTCGGGGTAGCAAAAATGATCAAAACTTCATGAAATTTCTACAGTAGTTTACCTAGATGGATACAAATATCATATTAAAATTTCAGCTTTATCCGATAATCGAATAATGAGAAACATTACAAACAGTTCGCTATTCAGGGTCTGAATTCAGCACATTTAGGTCTCAGTTCGTCCTGTGTTTCCAGTAGCAAACATGACCCGATCGTCTTGAAATTTTTATAGGACATCTATCACATACATAACTATGACATACTAAAATTTCATCAACATCCAACCACTGGATCTAAAGATATCAGCAAAAGAAGAACAGACATTCTAGGGTTTACAATGCAAAATGTTCAAGCAACATTATTCATAAGAAATTCCAATAATTACTGAAACCAAATGGATGTGACAGCAATTCATGATGTTTAGGAGACACCCATTTTACCAATTTCTAGAAGACATGAACTATAACAAAAAAAAAAATAATCCCAATCTATAATCATGAACCATTATTCTCTTTTCTTTTATTTTTAACAACCTTGATTCAAAGAAGAAACTATAGCAAGTGCCTAATTAAACATGCATCATATGTAATAGCACAAACCCATTATTGATAACAATCACAGTGATTAATGGAGTGGAAATCACTTGTCTCAAGTCAAATTGAAGAATTAAAATCCCTCTTCCCCACCTATAATCCAACCAACATGCATGCTGCCATCAACGACTAGGTGCGATTTTACCTCCACGGGGCTTACTAATTTTCGTGATCTCCATCACGTTCTCTAAATTTTTAGGGTTTGAGAGAAATCACTAGAGAAAGAAAAGAAAGGAAAAAGGGGGTAGAAGAAAAAAATGAGAACTCCTCCATTCTTTTTTTTTTCTGTTCCTGTTTTTATCATTGATATTGAGAAGACAAAAGTGCCCCTAACACTTCTCTACTAGACATGTGTTCATCATGCATGCAAGTCTATTAAGGCACCCAAGGTTATGCTTAAGGCAGATTTCTCTATCTAAATACACTAATAATTTTTGAGGCAACCTAAAAGTGTTATAAACACGTGAGTATTAGAGTTTTAGGCTTTCTAATTGCGAAATTCGACTAATGGGTTCTGCTAAAACCAGAGAAAAAGGTTCGTACTGTTATACCCTAATTCCTCAATTCTTTCCCAGAACAGCTCCAGCATCTAATTAACTTCACCCCGTTCCTCAATCGACTAAAACCACTCCTTAATTCTTCTTGTACATCACTAATTCAACTTTGAATCAACTTTATAAGAAACTCCAAGTCAATTCACAACTTTTTGAGTTCTTCTCCTCCCGAGCTAATTCAACCACAAAACTAACATCTGCACCTTCGATTCAACATACCCACAAGATTCTATAAATTTCTCAAACGGTAAAATATCGTGCGAAAAAAGAAGAAGAAGAAGAATAGAAGAGGAGAAAAGAAAGAAGAAGAAGAAAGAAAGAGAATGGTCTTTATCTACACGATTCGGTCTTGATATAGTCTCGATCCGAAATACTAATACACCCACGATTTGGATATGGGCGGCCATAGTCGGTCTAGTGGAAAAATACTATTTTCCCTTATCACTATTAAGATGATTTCTTCTTCGTCCGGTATCCGAATGATATGCTCGAGTAGTTCTCATAACTTTTCGAGACCTATTCAATGGTACTAGTTTCGTATATAAATCGTTGTTAGATTAATTTCTATTAATTAACGTTCGTGTTAGACTAATAGAGTCATTAACGGCTAAGTCGTCTCCTGATTATCTCTATATCGACTCTTGACCGGTCTAATAGCATTGACAAGCTTGAGGGTCTTTACATTCTCCCCACCTTATACCATTTTAGTCCTCGAAAATTGAACCACTCCTCTGGTCTTCAAAAACTCCCCACCTTATAGAGAAACACTATCTCTCGACTAAGTGCAAGTACTGCTCGTACTTACAAACCTATATGTCTTTCTACAGATAATCTTTAAAATTTGTAGCTCTAGGTTCAAAAGACTATATTCTATTTCAATAAATTACTAGTTCTAAGTACATTAGAAGATACTCTATAACAAAGTTTTTATATGATATTTAAGATCTATTAAATAAGCTAATCTCACTATTTATTGGTTTGTCTACGATTATAATATATCTTCCAACAGATAAGTATGTCTAAGTTCTCCACAATAATATTTACAGTTTAATATTTAGTAATTCATTATTTTGATGTAGATTTTTATAACCATTATAAATTTGATTTCACGTGCCTTATATTATTTGATATTTTAACTTAACTGTTATACGATATATAAATTTTTCTAAATATAATCTGTTACAGGTTTGCTACCAACTTAATTATTCAAAATATTATTATCAATTGAGTTATTATTCTCATCATTCTTACTACTATCGTTACTATTTTGTTGATTGGCCAACTGGTTCACTATGTCTTAATCCTTAAATATGATTCAACATTTACGTAAAGATTGATATAATTGATTTTATTTATCCCTATTTAATCCGTATACTATATCTTGTAAAATACTGACATTGGTAATTTAATATGATTTAAACTTGAGTCTGCATAAAATTGTAATGTATTCCAATAGTCCTTAGATTTTCCTATTAATGTAAAGTATCCTATTAATACTCAAATTTATTTTCTTTCAAGTCTATTTTGTACTAATCATCCAAATACTATTTTTATTTCTTCATGTGTATTTGTTTAATTTTAATGATTTACTGAATCAATTATTGGACTAAAGAAAATTTGAGTATAAGATTACTAAGAAATTTAGTCTCTTTTATTTTAATGCAAAATATCCTTGCACGTTCTTTAGTCTTAACCTAATAAGTCTTATATTAACTATCCGCTTTAAATGCAAAGAATACATTTCCAATTTGTCATTAGTTAACTTTACAAAACTTAAGCGTAGGTAAGCACTAATAATCTCATAGCTATGTAATCTTAATCATTATTTTATCGCTTTATATTTGTTTATGAGATTTTAATTTAAGTTATGTCAAACATGATACTAAATTAATTCTAACAGTTTAAGTTCATCATACTAATTTTCCATTTCAAAAGATGGTTGATTCTCGTTTACGAAGAAGGATTCTACAAATATTTCTTAGTGAAATTATAAATATCCCTTTTCTAAAAGAACTATATCATACTTCTATGATTGGTCATCCCAAACATGAAGTTGCCGCCATGCCCAACAATGCCTTCCTACGAACAGAAAACACAACCTTCACTATTCCCAGTGTTGGATTAATGAGTGTTAACTTATTAACAAAGCACTAAACTTCTATCGTAACTGGTGTAATCTAAAAAATTTACTTCATAAAATATATACACAAATAAACAAACAAATTAGTAAACCAAATAAATCTTTTAGTTATTGATAATTTTTAGTGATTAAGATTTATCCCATAAACCCAACCCAGTTCTAAACTAATCTAGTTCACTAACTAGCACTGGCTATTCCTATTATTTCTCATATAAGATCTAATAGTGAGCTCTGATACCAACATTGTAGTGTCCCCAAAGCTAGCAACTGATTAATCCAAGAGATTAACTAAATAAAGAGGCACTAAAGAATCTAAATCATATACTTAAGCATTCAATTAAGAAATCTACTACAAAACTTAACCCAAAAACTAGCCCTGCTCGGAAATATACATATATACAGGAACTCCTCTCAAATGATACATATACACTAGTCATTTGGTTTACACTTAGAATGAAAACACCATAATAAACATAGCGAAGTTAACCAACTATCGACTCAACTCCTCGAAGCTTCGCTGCGCAACTCGATCTGTCTCGAAACTGAAAGTGGGAATGGGTGAGTACATCATCCCTTAAAGGGTGCCCATTAGAAATAACATTTAACTTTCAAGAAACCATGGGCAAGACTTGAAAACAATACATGTTTTCCCAAACATTAAAAAGTGACCAAGTCATTTGAAATAAAAACACATGTATATGGACAAACTCATTCTTCTAAAATTTATAATATGGTTGTAAATTCCGAACTCGCAAATTCATACCTAATAGCTATTGATGTCACCAATTCTGAGCTCGCAAACTGATGACCTATAGTAAGCATAAAAGCTTGAAAGTAAGTAGGTAGCGTATCCTATATACCACAAGTGTAAATTCTTATTTCCCATAGCAATTCATAATGACATTCAAAACATTACAAGTCCTTTCCAAACCATGGAAAGATTAAAAGAATCAACAGAACAATCGTAATACAAACTGAACAATGCATGGAATGCACAAACAGACGATGCATGAGTTTATAAACATAAACCTTTGTAAAAGAAACAACAATGGTTTCAAAAGATTTAAATGTAAATTTTCACCTCTTTTGATGACAAGCCACGCCTATCTTGAGATCCATGATCCAGTGGTTCATCCTTTGAATCGATCGTTGTTAATAAATAACTGTTAATCACACGAGAACTTTAAGAATCTATCCACAATGGCTCACACAAGAATCATACAATTCTATCTAATGGTTCTAGGCCAATTTATGGTTCTATACCTTTTATTTATCTATCTTTAGGATATCTAAGGTTTACTAATTCTATTAGGTTGGTTCTATAGTCCATTAGCTAAGTCTTATGAATATCCACAACTTTGTAAAAGCAGAGGCTAATTCGGACCATAAGGGGTCCAAAATATCAAATAAGAATACCAGATACTAAGCCCAAGTTCTCTAAATAGACCCATTAACTAAGGTCAATTCCATCTGAATCAACTAACGGTTAATGTTTGGTCAGAAGGAGTCAACTAACAGTCAACGTATAAGTCAAGGTCAAAGTCCGGTCAAATCCACGATCAACTGGTCAAACATATTCAAAAGATTCAACTCAGTCAAGATTCACCGAGTCGGGTTTGGTCAGGTTTGGTCACTGAGCTAACTCAGTCAGATACACTAAGTGGATTCCCCGGTTCACCCCTTATTCTTGCGTTAGCTCTCCCTTCAGCGCTAACTATATCACCATGAAGGGGAAAACTGAGTCAACTCAATTTCACTTTTCTTCTCTTTTCTAAGCAATGATTTAATATTTTTTTACATTCTCTGTTATTCTTTTAATCATCCCTCATTAATCTAATTTCTTGCTTCTTTTTTTTATGTGTCTGCTAATTCACATTTTGTATAACTTCATATGCGCTTGTTGAAGGTTTTTGAAGTTTTGCTTTTATGAAATTGTATCCTATCTTAGTTCATCGATTTCTAACAGTAAGTTGTTATAATCTGTTTTGCAAGCTTCCATAGTCGATTTTGTGTTATTCCCAGTGGTGGTAATCAGTCGTGATTATTCTTAGTTCAAAAATCCTCAACGTTTGTCACAAGTAGTGTTTTCCTATAAGTAACATTGGTGTTACTGTGTTATCATCAGCTTTAAAAGTGATTTTCCAAGGTCGTTGGATTTCTGGTATTCCATTATTCATGTCATCACTTCCAGTTCCTCCGTCTTCAGTCTCCAATTTTTTCCATTATGAACATACTTAGATACTACCGTCTCAACCTGTTTCCCCAGTCAACCAACTCACTTGAATCGGTCTTAACTGCATGCCACGATTGTAGCGTCACCAGAGGGAAAGTTTTTCCATATTTCAAATTCAAAACTTTACTCAATTACGCTGGCCCGTATATTATGCACCATACCAAACAAATATGGAAACAAAATTATTCACATTACCACAAAGATTTCCACAATCCGATAAGGTACCCATCTTATAACTCTAACCCTAATACCGTAAACACAACTGAAGGTTCACATCATTCTCATAGAAGCATCTTTGGTACCATGTATTCCCAAAACAATCATCAAAGCAACAACCAGCTGGAAAATCTCAAATCAAGTATGCAAACAACCAATATTGGTCCCATCAATCCTAGATGAAAAAACGGGGGTACAACAACCACACCCAATATTTCGATTAGCAATCTGTATGGACTAACTCCAATAGACTTTTAAGGGAATCAACTAGACTCAATCTTATTAAAAGTATATCAAAGAGTTGTTATCTCTCAATCCCTCGATTTAATTCTTACTCAAGCAAATAGAAATATGCGAGTCTAATAATTAAATACAAGAGAGATAACTTGGATGGTACCAAAGACCAATATCCAAGTGTCAATCAATGTAAATCAACAACCAAAGGTTGGATATTCTAATTGATTGATCTAACGCACAACCTGTGATATTTCAATTATATAATAAAATATAATGCGGAAAAGAAATAACACAGACACCAGAAGTTTTGTTAACGAGGAAATTGCAAATGCAGAAAAACCCCGGGACCTAGTCCAGATTGAACACACACTGTATTAAGCCGCTACAGACAGTAGCCTAATACAAACTAACTTCGATCTGGACTGTCATTGAACCCCAATCAATCTCACACTGATCCAAGGTACAGTTGCGCTCCTTACGTCTCTGATCCTAGCAGGATACTACGCACTTGATTCCCTTAGCTGATATCACCTATAACTAAGAGTTGCCTACGACCCAAAGTCGAAGACTTTAATAAACAAATTTGTATCACACGGAAAAGTCTACGGTAATAGATAAACCGTCTCCCGTAAATACCTACGAGTTTTGTTCCGTATTTTGATAAATCAAGGTGAATAAGAACAATTGATAACCAGGACTTATATTCCGAAAAGAATAGCCTAGTATTATCAATCACCTTACAATAATCTTAATCGACACGATTTAAAGAAGATATTGTGGAATCACAAACGATGAGACGAAGATGTTTGTGATTAATTTCTTATATCTTGTCTATCGTAGATATCAATCTCAAGCCAATCGTTACGATTGTACTCAATAACGATATAAACAATAAGATGGATCACACAACTACAAGAGTAGTATTGGTCCAGCCACAATCCAATGAAGTCTTCAAGTCGTTAACCTCTGTGGTCTCAGAGTAGAAACCTAAGGTTAAAGTAGAATCGACTCTAGCTTATACAACTAGTATCACACGGGGAGGTGTGGGGATTAGTTTTACCAGCTGCTAGAGTTTTCCTTTATATAATCTTTCAAATCAGGGTTTGCAATCTAAGTTACCTTGGTAACAAAGCATTCATTATTCAGTTAGATGAAAACCTGATTAGATTCAAGCTAATATCTTTCAACCGTTAGATCGAAAACTTAGCTTGTGACACACAACTAAAATGCTCGTTTTAGGTTTGTGTAACCGTACCCAAACATGTACATTCGTTGGTTCAACAGTAGTTAACCAAATGGTTAGCCATATGAGCACTTCCATATTAACCATTATCTTGTTTACCATAACCAGTTCAAATGACTCAAATGAACTAGTTAGAGAGTTGTTCAATTGCTTAGATCTTATAGAAGTATACAAGACACAATCGAAGAAAAAACGATTTGATTCTCTCGAATCGATTAATAAACTTTATAGCCACGGTTTGCAAACTTGCATTCCTTAGTTAATATAAGTATACGTTCACGAATAATCGTTTTTAGAATATAACCAACATAAGTACGCGGACTAGGTATGCGGACTTAAGTACCCGGAATAAGTTTGTAAATAGTTCACAAAGTCCAAGCAGATTTTCTAAAGGAAGAGAACCTCCGACGAGACGCGGACTCTGTTGGTTTCGAGCAAAGAAAGTACGCGAGACTTTGGTTCAAGGAATAAGGACTTATACATGTATGTGTTACCACACAATGCTTATATCCAACAATGGTTATATAATCTAAACTCTCATTTCAATCATTGAAACATTCTTAGAGGACGTTATATAGTTGTTATTCACAAACCATTTTTCGTCAAAGCCATTTTCAAGTGATTGAAACATAACATGACTTTCGTCACTAGGTAAAGATGAACTTGGCCAAAACGAAAGCTTACCAACACATATTTCGAGAAATAGATAAGCAAGATAAACTCGGCTCGAAATAGCAAATGTGTACAATCAAAGTCTATATAGCAAAACGACTTTTGTCTCAAGATAGGAGATAGAGTAGATAGACTTTTGAGTGATAGATAAGTTCAAGTCTCCACATACCTTTTAGTCAATGAAGTTCCACCAGTTCCTTGAGTAGTTCTTCGTCTTGTATGATGATCTCCATGGAGTTCTTGAGCTCAACTACACTTTCAATCCCAGTCCGAGACTTAGCTATAGTAGACTAGAAATCAAGACTTATAGTTTTGATCACTAACATTGACAAACATGCTTGATATAGCAACGCATGCGAGTTCGACCGAGCAGTGCTCTAACAATCTCCCCCTTTGTCAATTTTAGTGAAAAAACTATCAATACATATTGAATACAAAAATAGATAAATAAACTTTTGTAGCTCTTCTTCCACATGCCTAATCTTCAACATTACTCGAAATCTTCGTCACTTCCAAGTACTCCAATGATTCCAAAGGTTGTAAGTTTAGCATCATCGTTGTTGAAATTCCGTAGCTATAACAATGAGAAAACAAGAATTCTCAATCATTGTTATACAGTGTCATAGTATTATTATACAACATCAAAGTTCAATTGTATCACAACTTCGACAACAATACTATGGTGATATGTATCACTCCTTAGTCAATACTCCATCTCACATGAAAACCATTCCCCTTACATAATGATCCGAAAACCATATGTATTTGTAGTGTGAACTACACATTAATTCTCCCCCTTTTTGTCAATTAAATTGCAAAGGTACGAAAAAACAGATCCTAATGAAATTTCCAAAGAGACATTTCATGACCAAAAGTAAGCACATATCAACTTATTTAGGTGCAATCATATAACTCAAGCTAAATGATTTCATCAAGGAGTTTATAAAGATACAAGATAACTCCTATAATATTCCATAGCCGCACTCCCCACAAAGATTTGGCAATTAAGCACAAGTTCAATTAAGAACTCTCCCCATAAAATGTCATTCCCGAAAGAACAACAAGAGTGACCTTAATTTCGTAAGAAAAGAAGGATTTCTTTGGACATAACAAATCACATACGAATATGAATTTGAATCCAAAAATACTCAATTAAATTAACTACAAGAAAACCCATGATTAATCTAATCGGAATTGCTCAACATAAGAGAACTTACGGAGCCTTACAGTATATACATAAAATATGGATCATGGAACATCAATACTGCGGAATAAACAAGGATTCATTCTATTTTCCATCACTATTTTCACAATGACATACAATAGACATAATCCTCGTAAACAAAAGTTCATCATATCTTCCATCAATATTTGCATAATAACATAATAGGTTTCAAACTTTTGTAATGTCAAAAGTTCATTCATTCTTTTATCAATACAAGCATATCGACATATGAAAGACTTAACTTTTGACAAGGTAAACTGTACTGTATCAATTTAATTGAAAGATAAAACATTCGATGCTAAACATAAGCGTCATTACAAAAATTAAAACATTAGTTTTAAAGGTAGCATCAACATAAGAAGTTCAAATAAAGATAAACAAAACTTAATCACTCAACTCATAATAGTCCCTTGCAATTTTATAAATCTTCTCACCAATTCAGGGTGAGTCAGTTTCGAGCATAGTGTAGCTGCTCCTTTAAGACTACATTCTCTTGCTGGAGACGAGAGAGTTCAGAGTTGGGTGTTGCGGGAGTTCTGGACATCTTTGCAATACTGTTCATGGTTAGGACTTTTGGTCCACCAAGATTGGTTCCAACAACAATAATGCCAAAATGACTACAGATCCTTGAAATGAGACAAGGAAACCCTGGAGTCTTCCTTGAAATATGTCTGACACTTATCATCTGACGAATAACAAGGCCAGAGAAATCAATATTCCCCCTTCAACGACAAAATACACCAGTTCTGCAAGAGGCTTGGTCCACAGTTGTCTGTCAATTGTACTTGGCATCAAGTTAGCTACCAGCAATTTTCCAAAGACTACGAGAAAAGTGCAAAGATCATGAACATCAATCTTTCCATCACTCCAGGAAACATCCCTTGCAAATAGGAAGTTTGAGAGCACATTTGGAGAGGGTCTCAGGTGCTCAGGGGGAGGTAAGAGAAAGTCACCATCACGAGTGAAGTTCAAGAGATTAGAAATGACATGCCGATCCACAACAAACACTTTTCCTTGGACAATGGTCTTAAAGGTGCAATTTACATAATCAGGCTCGTGTAGGTTTGCATAAAATTGGGCAGTCATTTCCAAGTATGTGGTTCCTATGGGAAGATGAATAATCCCCCATTCATGATTCTCGAAGAACCTAGGAAGACCCTCTACTCTAAGTTCAACAAGATTATAAATCTTTTCCATAATAGGCTTCTTAGTGCTATACTGGACATAGTATTCACGAGCTTTAGTGTTTGTGAACCTAATTCTCAAACTTGAATCATAAAAAGATTCATCACATGATTGAGCATTTGAACATTCACCACGACTATGTCTCTTCTTAGAACTCATAGTGACGAACTAATTCACAAGGACAGATTGAAGAACTTACTTGGTACACGAACTGATGAAAATAGTGGAATTCTGAAACTATAAAGGAATGAGAATTAAAGACCAACCCGTGATTTGATTTCTTGTTGTGAGAACAACGATACCAAGAAAGCTCGAAATGGTTGAGAAACGAGGTTTTGGGGACAAAGGTTCGTGAACTGTTTGAGTTTCTCCTTCTTCGCTTAAGAACTGATGAAGAAGAGGCGAGGTGAACGAAGAGAGTTTTTCTTGTCTTTTTAAGTGTCAGGCGGTGGACCAAGAACCAGTTAGGTTTGTTCTGGAACATGATTTAAATCTGTATTGGAACAGGGTTCAACATGTGTGAACCATACATGTGTGAATTAGGACCCGTTTGGAAGGGCACTAAACAAGGAGATAGAAGTAATAACACAACAGTCATCTAGGGTCAGAATTACCAACAAAAAATATGCACATCATGACACCAAGAAAGAGTTTATTTCCAGCAGCTCTTACATCTTATAGTATTGGAGAAACCCCAAGGAATTGTTTCTATAGGGTTTTTAATGAACATCCAGAGAGCAAAAAAGAATTTTATTTCTGATTTCTTATTTCAACCTTATGAGAAACAATTTTTGCAGATAATTTTTAGTATTGCGAAGGGAAACTCTTTTGGTGAAAAGAGACATCATTGATTCTTTAATGAAGACAATGCCATTATCTAGATAGAAAGTGTCAGGAATTGAACAATGAATCAGTTCATCCTTTGAGGTGAGGTACTCAGATAACTGAGATTTAAACTCCTCTTGTAATTTGTTCAGTTTGTTAAAACTAGTTGGATTACACAGAGGAGGAGTATTACACTCACTGATTAGCAAATCAATATCAACCTCCACATGAATATTATTCATCATCACTTGATTTAGTCTGTCAAGAGACTCTTGTTCATTCTGGAGAAATAAATCAACATCAGAAGATAGATTTTCAAGTTTCTTTTCAAGTCCTGAAAATACTTAAAGGGTTTTTAAACCTGGCGGAGGTTTAGATAGAATTTCTTCTACAGATTTTATTAAATCAGTCATGGAAGAAAATTCTGCAATCCCTAGATCTGGTGGTGCATTTATTGAGATAGTACTACTGTCCATAAAGTCAGATCGCTACAAACACAGACTTATAAGGTCTTTAAACGTGTTTGCTCGCTTCCGATACCAATTGAAAAAACGGGGGTACAACAACCACACCCAATATTTCGCTTAGCAATCTGTATGGACTAACTCCAATATACTTTTCAGAGAATCAACTAGACTCAATCTTATTAAAAGTATATCAAAGAGTTATTATCTTTCCATCCCTCGATTTAATTATTACTCAAGCAAATAGAAATATGCGAGTCTAATTAAATACAAGAGAGATAACTTGGATGGTACCAAAGACCAATATCCAAGTATTAATCAATGTAAATCAACAACCAAAGGTTGGATATTCTAATTGATTGATCTAACGTACAACCTGTGATATTTCAATTGTATAACAAATATAATGCGGAAAAGAAATAACACAGACACCATAAGTTTTGTTAACGAGGAAATTGCAAATGCAGAAAAACCCCGGGACCTAGTCCAGATTGAACACACACTGTATTAAGCCGCTACAGACACCAGCCTACTACAAACTAACTTCAGTCTGGACTGTAGTTGAACCCCAATCAATCTCACACTGATCCAAGGTACAGTTGCGCTCCTTACGTCTCTGATCCCAGAAGGATACTACGCACTTGATTCCCTTAGCTGATCTCACCCACAACTAAGAGTTGCTACGACCCAAAGTCGAAGACTTTAATAAACAAATCTGTATCACATAGAAAAGTCTACTGTAATAGATAAATCGGTCTCCCACAGAAATACCTACGAGTTTTGTTCCGTCTTTTGATAAATCAAGGTGAACAGGAACCAATTGATAACCCGGACTTATATTCCTAGAAGAATAGCCTAGTATTATCAATCACCTCACAATAATCTTAATCGACGCGGCGAAAGAAGATATTGTGGAATCACAAACGATGAGACGGAGATGTTTGTGATTACTTTTATATCTTTCCTATCAGAGATATCAATCTCAAGCCAATCGTTACGATTGTACTCAATACCCGATAAAAACAACAAGATCAGATCACACAACTACAAGAAAGTAGTATGGTTATGGCTTCACAATCCCAATGAAGTCTTCAAGTCGTTAACCTACAGGGTCTCGGTAGAAACATAAGGTTAAAGGAGAATCGACTCTAGCTTATACAACTAGTATCACACAGGAGGTGTGGGGATTAGTTTTCCCAGTTGCTAGAGTTTTCCTTTATATAGTCTTTCAAATCAGGATTTGCAATCTAAGTTACCTTGGTAACAAAGCATTTAATATTCACCGTTAGATGAAAACCTGATTAGATTCAAGCTAATATCTTTCAACCGTTGGATCGAAAACTTAGCTTGTGACACACAACAGAAATGCACATTTTAGGTTTGTGTAACCGTACCCAAACATGTACATTCGTTGGTTCAACAGTAGTTAACCAAATAGTTAGCCATATGAGTGTAGATGGTGGATTTTCGACAAAGGGTAAAATTGTAAAACTATACTCCGGATCCGGCAATCGGATGAGTATTGAGGCCCAAGTCTCTCATTAAAGCATGAAAGCTCATGCCATAAATATCTGACTGAGAAGGCTGTCTCTCAGAGTATATGTAGATGTGTAGTCTCCACCGAGGCCACAACACATCTCATGAATACCGAGCAATTTCGCATCGCTCCCGGATCAGAAGGCAATTGGATGAGTATTGAGACTCATGTCTCTAAGCGTGAAAGCTCATGCCATAAAACCTCTGATCGAGAAAGTCTCTCAGAGAAGATGTAGATGTGTAGTCTCCCAGCTGAGACCACGGCGCATCTCATACTGTATAGAATCGCAAGATTGGATGGCTCCTAGACAACATGTCTGCTAGTATAGAGCAATAACATCTTCAGGATGCAACCATGTTTTCCCTGACTATACAAGAGGAATATGACACTCCAGCAAGTTCATATTGCTCGACCCTCAGATAATTAATGCTCCTAGATAAGAAGCCTGCTAGTATAGAGCCATGATTAATTATCTATAATCGCCTCGAATATCCAAAGAATATTCTACGATTCTTCGTTATATTTCGTCACTTCAATTTGTGGTTCTTCCCAGCAGAATTCCACGGGTTAGTGCTAAATATTCAACGAGGCAGGCATCTGAGCATCGAATAAGCCCCGACTAAAATGGTGCAAGTGTACTTAACAATAATGCAGACCATCATTTGAATGCGCAAATGAGCATTTCAAAAATATGAATGAACGATGAGCCTATGCAAAATAGGAAGGAAAAATAATAATAAAATATTAGCAATGGCGCAAGGGGACTGGGATCATCAGTTGGCCGGTCATGCCGTGACCAGTCCCGCGCCCAATTTTATATTTTGTCATATTTTATTATTTTCCCCTGATCTCGTGAAAATTCTCTCGTTCGAGCTAATCTCCTTCGTTTCAAGGAAATTCTCTAATCTCATGATTTTATCAAAGAAATAATGAAATTAGGGAAAGGTGTTGGACCGAGCACCGGTGGCCGGCCATGCCCTAGCCGTGGCCAGTCCCACACCTCACGTCCCCATTATTTTATTATTTCTCTCAAATTATGAAAATTCTTTGATTTTATGAATTTTCCTTAAAACCATGAAAATTCCCTAATTTTATGAATTTTCTCTAAAATCATGAAAATTATTATAAAATTAGGAAAACTCGTGGGACCGGGCACCAACCGGCCGTCCATGCCCTAGCCGTGGCCGGTCCCACACCTCACGTTCCCATTATTTTATTATTTCTCTCAAATTATGAAAATTCCTTGATTTTATGAATTTTCCTTAAAACCATGAAAATTCCCTAATTTTATGAATTTTCCCTAAAATCATGAAAATTATTATAAAATTAGGAAAACTCGTGGGACCGGGCTCTAGCTGGCCGGCCATGACCTATCCGGTCCCACATGCCTATTATTTTATTATTATTTGTTGTTTTAGTTTCCTGATTCCATGAAAACTCCCTAATTTCAACAAAATACCTTGATTTTAACAAATCTCTCTGAATTTATGAAAATTTCCTAAAATCATGAAAATTACATAAAATTGGGAAGAGTGCTCTGGGACCGTGCCCATTGGTTGCCGACCATGCGTTGGACATTGCCGGTCCCACGCTCCATCATTCCCTATTTTATTATTATTATATCTCTCTCATCTCATGGAAATTCTCTAATTTCAGCAAACTCTCCAGTTTCATGGAAGTTCCCTCAAATCAGAGAAAATACATAAAATCACATAAAACTGGGAAAGTGTGGGACTGTGCTTGTTAATCAGCCGGCCACGCCCTAGCCGTGGTCGGTCCCACACCTTGCAATTCCCTATTTTATTTATCATTTTTCATCATCTCGTGTATTTTTCCTAGTTTCAAAGAAAACCACGGATTCTCGCATATTTTCTCGTAATGTTGATCAAATGCGCATCGGAAAATACTAAAATTCTCGTGGATCGAGACACCGAGGACACTATGGTGACACGAGCACATCCCCTTGATCGACCAAGGGTGGCTCTAAGGCCTGCAAACATCCGGTCCCGCATGTTTTAATGATTTTAACATAATTTTCTCAATTGCTCATATTAGGTTCAAACTTCTTCCAAACAATTAAGGTTTTGCTAGAACGACCATCCATTGGTCCCACGGCCACCAAGAGCAGGTATCATGACCTCTTGGTCGGTTCCTCCTCAGTTCATGACCAGGTTTTATTATTTGTCGCTCAC
>JAJJWW010013250.1:0-142125 GCA_023531295.1 Papaver armeniacum
TACTTTGTCCCGAGGGATTTACAATGTTGTAACACGTAACACTAGAATTTACAATTTCGTATAAGAAAATGAGATAAATTTTGGCATGTTTCTAGTGTCGCATGCAATTGGTTTCTCTTTTGAATGTGCTACTCCCTGAGACGGAGCCAAGGCTATTAGGTTGTGGGGTCAAATAAATTTTTTCACGACATTCACCATTTCTCTCTCTCTTAAATCATATATAAATTATAGGTCTACAAGAGCTCGTACCGAAATATTAGAATCTATTAAACCTGTAACGATTACCAAAGCATGCTTTAAAGTAGAGGTGTAAATTGGGCAGTAAAGCCGCTTCTGGCCTGTTTTTATATTAGGCCAGGCCGGACGAGCTTGGAATTAAGCTACCTGTAAGGCTTTTCAAAGGGCACCAACACTAATTTTGAAGCCCAAACCTCGCCCAAAGCCCAATTGTTAAACAAAGTAGCACGGTGCCACCTTTTCTGTGACATGTTTAAAAAATAATATATTAAATAAGCTCACTTCTTGAACGTCAAAACAATCTAATGAAACAAGTACAGAAACACTCAATCGTCTTAGAGGATGCAGAAAAAGGAAAAACAAAACAAACATAAAATTCTTATCAAAAGAATAACTAAAACTCTATGTCGAAATTGTGTGTTCTTAATTAGAAAAGACTATCCATGAGCTCCCTGGCTTCTCTACATCAAGAACTTCTTGGTACCACGCCTTTCTGCAGATTTCGATTGCAGCAGACTCCTCCTACAAAATCATACATACATTAACAAGATTAGCCAACTTGTATCTCCAGGGCAAGAAAAACCGCTGACATGCCAGACGAAAAAAACTCAATAATATGCATAGCCATCAAATGAGCTAAAAGATTAATTCATCTACTTGCTAGTGTGCTTATCACTCATAAATACTAACCAAACTGAAGAAAGTTTATCAATACATGGTACTTCGAATGCAGGTTTAAAGTGACAAAACATACAAATGAACCAAAGAAATGGTATGGCAGACATTGATATATGACCGAGTACAAAAGTAAGATTGGAAAGTAATACAATTGAAAAGATACTAGGTAATAGTCAAGAAAAGCAAGATTAGGGAGATATACAGAGAAATCATATTACAAGAAAATAACAATATGCTTTGTTTGCCTATCCAATGGTTATCTTGAACTAATGTCATATATACTAGATAAGAAAGCATCAGGGCATTTCTCTTGGATAGAGTTGGGATGTCACCGATTGGATAGGCGGCCAAAGGTCACAATAAAAGATTAATTTTTTTGGAACGGATCGTAATATTAATGAAAAACTAGGATTTGCCAACCGGGTACTCATTAGGCTGAAATTCATCTATAACTTAAATAATAAAAATTGTTTACAGAAAAAAAAATCATGTTTTTGGAAAGAAATATAGAAGATACATGCGATGAAAAAACATATGGTTTAAACTATTTTCTTTCTATGACGTATGCAGATATCAAATAGGCTAGTCATGACCGTAACTTCAAAAGCAAGAATCGGGACGAGCATAAAATTTAACTAATTTTCTACAAAACAAAAATTTATAATAAATTTTCTCTCCATAGGCATAAATTACAAAATTATCATGTCCTTTTTAACTAAATTCTCTAAACAAGTGGGGTCAACATACCCCACTTGTCCCACTATCGCTCCGTCACTGACTCCTTCCGTCCCTATTCTAAAGGAGGAATATTGATTTACTTGTCCCACCAAATATGGAGAATTCCAATTCCAAAATATATCTATTAACGCGCACACATATTTTTCAAGGAGGGAGCAATGGGGATTCTATCACTGGGGTAGCGTATTAAGAAAGGAGGTTGATCATCGATCTATCCATAAGTCAAAAATGGATTCTTTCTGGGTCGATGCCCGAGTGGTCATTGGGGATGGACTGCAAATTCGATGGCTATATGTTTATGCTGGTTCAAATCCAGTTCGGCCCAAAAATCCGCCGATGTATCATGATAATAGAAAAATTTTGGCAACTTTTGAAAGTGGGGACCGATCCTGATATAGATCCCAAGGTACGGAACCTGTCCCAGTAGAGATCCCCAATAGAGATCCTTAAGGTGTTTTTGCCTGTAACTTTCTCATACGAACTCGGAATGACCTCAATCTTTTTGCGTTCTCTTCGTATCTTCATTCTCTACAACATAGAGTTGAATACTCATGAATTTGGTCGACTTCCACCTGGTCCTTAGTCCACGCTCGCTTCTAGGTCCATTTCAGCACTCGTTTCGCTTTTTTCTGGATGATTTTATCTGAATAAGACAAACAAAAGAAAACAAGAGTACTACAAGGTAATATGCAAGAAATATAGAAAATACAAGCATGAAATCGATAACAAAAGTATAGTAAATTATGAACTTATCAAATTCCTCCACACTTAGATTTTGCTAGTCATCGAGCAAACTACCCAACCTAAACCAAAATTTAATTTACTTTCGCTGGAATTACGGTCACACTGAGAATGTGCAACAAGCCTTTAAAGTCTTATGTGTCCCTAGTGGACGAGTTATAGTCTCGTGAGGGTTTACAAGAGGTATAGTCACAAAAACTATTCTGAGTTTCTAGCTAAGTAAGAACGATTAAGGATAGACATTGAGTAAGCTAAATTAAGTTCTTTAGCTACGAGAATCAATATCCCGCATGAATTCAAACCATAACACATAAGCAATTACTTGCGCGTGACATTCATATAGACAAGCAAACTCTACTCAGATAATAATTGAAATCTACTTGTGCATAATGTTTTTATGAACAATACTCGCGTATCTACACATAAAATGTAAATGATACTTAAATTACATGGTCAGATAAGATAATGGAGATGGAATGATGAAACAGGCAAATTTTGACTAAGGTGAACGATGTTATCCAAAATATTTGTACGAGTTGTCAAAGGATTACTTGTATATAGCGCAATAGTTGAAAACAACACTGATTTTACCGACATCATGATTAGATCTTTTGAACCTAAACGCATGCTCTTTTTCAGCAAATTACATGATAGTTCTCATGGATCCTGCATTCCACTATTTCTTAGGAGACGGAGACGAGAGAGAAACACACATATTGTCATCAAAGTGTTGAAACCCACATTAAATCTTTTGTATTTGCTATATAATAATGATGTTGTTACACTCAATTTATCGACACCATGATTAGATCTTTTGAGTTCAAACTCATGATCCTTTTCAGCAGAATACACGATAGTTCCCATGGATACTGCATTCTACTCTTGTTTAAGAGACAGGGAGAACACATATATATTGCTATCTAAGTGTAGATACTCGAGCCCGATGGCTCATTCTTTTGAGTGCATAAGACAATTTCATATTGTTGTATATATACAACCAATTTGATCAGTTTTTGTTATCTTTGGGGCTTATATCTCAACCAATGATTCATTATCACGACAACATTAAAGCAATACTAGGGTCCTACCAAGTAACTTAGAGAAACATGAAAAGCGCAAAGATAAAAAAGAAATTGATTCAATATTGATAGATTACGAGCTAATGCATGGAAAAGTTCTCGTATTGGTTTTTTCTACGACTACCATGTTATTTCTATATGTATAGACTATACCAATTCTCCCGGATTAGTAACAGCAATTCATAACGGCTTACTGGCCGTTACAAAATTCCCGTTACAAATGGCCGTTATGAAAAATTCGTAACATGCAAAAGTCGTTACTAATTTTAAAAAATTTCGTAACAAGGCTAAGTCGTTACGAATTTTTTTTTATAGGTGTGTCAGTCACACGCTTGGTCACACTTGGGTCGTAACACCTTTAGAATATGCGCGTGCCATTCACATATGTGGCATTATGTTTCTACCCACGATGAGTTATACCAGAGGATATTTCCTCCCATGCATGTGCGATGATGAATCAGGAAGAGAGTTAGCGTTAGGGTTTATTCTTGAGGTGAAGAAATCATGGGAAGGTGATGGATATGTTGAGAACCCAGGTGATTCATGGTGGTGCTGTTAAATCAAGTGTTGATTCAACTCAGCAGAAATGGTAGGTAGATTTAGGGTTTCTCAAATGAAAAGTTGATTTAGGATGATTTAGATCTTAATTTTTCTAGGTATTCTTATTCTTATCTCTTTTATTGATTTCGATTCTCAGATTCGTATTTTAAAGATATGATGAATACAATCGTGTTTTATTTTTCATTTTTCAGTATATAATCGTAATCCTAACAAGTTGAATTTGGGTGTTGGTGCTTATAGAACCGAGGTTTGTCTAGGGTTTTGATTCTGTATTAAATTTTGATTTGATTTCCTTGTCATTTTTTCTCGATGAAAGTTTGCTCTTATTGGGTTGTTCTTATTTTTTTCATAACAGGAGGGGAAACCCCTTGCTCTGAATGTAGTGAGGAAAGCAGAACAGGGTGGCTACAGTTTGTGAAGGTGGTATTCTTATAGATGAATTCAGGACATATCTTCCTGTTATTCTTCCATGTTATTCAATTACTGACTGATGCTAAACGTTGTAATGACTACACATATGTCCTAGATATTCTTCATACTCTTGAAGTGTTTGGGGTTCGTATTCTTTAGCTTAGTTGTTGCTTATTATGTTTGTATTAATCATTTACTTCTGTTTTTCTATCTGTTGGAACCAGTCTTATGAATTTGGTACTCTTATTATTTGTGTGTTGCGGGGACTTTGGATGAGCACATTCATTTACTTCTTCCAGCGCTCATTCGTTTGTTTAAAGTGGATGCTTCAGTGGAAATACGGCGTGCTGCTATTAAGACTCTTACAAGGTTGATCCTTTGTGTGCAGGTACCACACTACTTCTTTTTGCGATTGTGTACCATGTGAAACTTGTTGTCTATATTTCGTATATGTAATTTTCCGCATATAAATTTCTTTTTATAGGTAACTGGACACGTAGCAGCGCTAGTCCATCATTTGAAGCTTGTCCTGGATGGGCAAGTTTTCAACAACTTGCCTTTAATATATCTACATATGACTAGTTTTCTCGTTTGTTGGAGTATGTCATATTATAAAAAAAATAATCTAGAATTTAACAATTAAACATCATCTTACCAATATCCAGTTATGCTTATAGTAGCAATGCGATGTTCATGCAGAATTGTAAGTCTCTCTTAATGAGGCAGTTGACGTGATATCTTGCGCCTAGCCGTTTTCATCATTGTTCTTGCCTATTTTCATCATTTTCATATGCTTTTCATTTGCAGAAACATTGATGAGCTTAGGAAGGATGATGTTGATGCCCTTTGTTCCTTAGCACATGCCCTTGGGGAGAATGCGATGCTTGGCTGCACTAGCTCGATGGGAAGAGCTCAATAACCTCTGCGTAGAGAGCTTAGTTTCCCTTCTTTACAGTATGATGAGACACGTGAATTTTTTGAGAAGGCAAGAAAATATTTGGCAACAGAACTTGCGGCACTGGTAAGTTTTAAACTTTGTGCATTTAACAATGCCCTCCATGAATGCAGTTTTTATATTTTCTCATTCTATCCATTTTTCTTATTTTTTGTTCTCTTGAAGAGTGTCGTCTTATTTGTCTACTTATTGTCTCTTGTTGTCAGCAGAAGTTCTTATTACATTCCTGAATGCCACTCAATATGCAACTGACTGGTCGAAAGCTTGGCACACATGGGCACTCTTCAATACTGCTGTTATGTCTCATTACATAAATGTTTACAATGGGAGAGGGTTCCCGATTTACTGGGAAGTATGTTGTGGCAGCAGCATCTGGTTATTTTCATTCAATTGCATGTGCAAAGAATCGCAAAAGGAGTGGACGAAAGTTTACGGGTAAAATCATTTCCCATGTGGAAGCGGTTTTGCTTCGCTAATCATACTCACATTTATATAATGTCTATTTGTTGTTTTTGTAGGTTTGGTCCACATTTCTGTCAGCCTGTCCTGCCATTGCTCATGTTTTTGTGTTTTGGAGCTTTTAAATTTGTGGATTTGACCTTCAGTTTATACTTGCGAGGGGGTTGGCATCAACATGTGTACTCTTGGATTACATGGTAAGTACTTCACTTGTATACTTGGCATCAACTTGTATACTTCACATGTATTACCTGGTGAGAGAGCTTATAGACTTTGGTTTGTTGCAGAACCAATTGCATTGATTGCCTGGCAGAATCTATATGAAAGACAAAGAGAGTGCCAAGTTATGAAGCTTTATCTTACCTAGTTGCAGTTAACTAGTTAAGTATCTTTGCCTTTCCTAATTTCATATTCTATACTGCCAGAATATAGATGAAGGACTAGGAGTGAAGCTCTTAAAACTCTTGACCTGCAAATTAACAAAGCAATGAATCACTTGGAGTGCTGTTAATGATTTGGAATTTGAATTTTTGTTTAAGATGTTATACATGTGTTAGTTGCACCAGACATCATTGTAAATGGTTATTTAGTTTTGTGTAATAAGTTTGCTGGAAATTGACACCATTAAGACTGCAAGGATAAATTCATAACTTGTTGTGTTGCTTACTTCCAACATCTAACTATACAAAATTTTTGTGTTCGAAGGTTATTGCAGATGTTTCTTTGCTTATAAGATGGTGCTATAAGTGACACCATCATGCTGCAAGGGGTTAGTAAATTTTCTATCTGGTGTTACACCTATGTAATTATTGCTTGTTTGCATTTACTTGCTACATATTTTGAACATTATTTCTTCCAGTTTACTTGTCATAATAATGCTGCCTGTTGTATTTTGCAGGATTGCCTACATCGAAGTTTTTCGATGTCAAGCTTTCAACAAAGCAAGCTCTGCAAAGGATATAAAGCTTAGTTGCGGTTATTTGAATGATGCTCTATTTCATCAGAAAGGGTGGAGAGCAAAGCAACTAAGATTTGTAAGTTCCATGTATTCAAGTTTCTATGTGTTCCCTTAGAAATTTGGAACCTTCCATGTATTCCCTTAGAAATTTGATACTTAACAAAAAAAAAAAAAAAAGTTTGGTACTTAGAAAAATTTCAAGTCTTTTGTAATATATATCTGTTTAGTTCTTTTGTAATATAAATTTGATATGAATTGAATGAATGTGATATGAATATATTGAAGAAATTGTTGTTGAGTGTGGATGATGAATGTATGCAGGTATTGAATTTAGAATTCCGACTTATTTCCGGCAGAAAATGAATTGCCAGTCAGCCTTGACTTGGTCAAAATTGGTCAATATTGACGAGGTCAAGGTTGACTGGCAGTAATTTTTTTGCTGTTACAAAAAAATTCGTAACGGCTAGAAACTATTTCAACTTGCCACGTAGTAACGGCTCAAGCACGTTACTAATGTGCCACGTAGTAACGGCTCGAGGACGTTACGACCACGTGGTTACAAAAAATTCGTAACGGCTCTCAGCTGTTACCACGTGTCATTTCGTAACGATCGTCAGCTGTTACTAACACCGTTACAACCCATAATTCGTAACGGCTCCATTTCCGTTGCGAAAAAATTATAATACCCACTTTTGAAACAGGCGACGACCGTTACAACCCCGATTCGTAACGGTTTCGTTTTGTTTCTAATCTCAGAATTTGGTGTAGTGTTAACTACTCCCTCACACTTAAACTTGGCATTGTCCTTAATGTTCAAAACCAAAAATTCTGATTTCTAACGTAATAACATGGAAAACTTAAAACTGTACAAATGGGTAAGGAACTAGGAAAAACATCCTAAAAGAAAGTTGTTCGCCTATGGATTTTCTATAGAATGTCAAAAGGGCATAGTATTTCGGTAAATGGTCTGCAATTATGGCCTCTAGCCTAACAGACCCGTAGTCTGAAAAATTTCTGGAAAAATACCGAAACTCAAATGTCCATGCATATCGCTCCTATTAGAGCACTGCTCGGTCGAACTTGCAAGTGTTTATATCTCAAGCTTGTTTGTCAATGTTAGTGATCAAAACTATAAGTCTTGATTTCTAGTCTACTTATAGTAATGTCTCGGACTAGGATAGATTGTGTAGTTGAGCATTAGACTTCACGACGTTCATAAATTGAAGACGAATAACTACTAAGGAGAGCTTGTGGAACTTCATCAACAAAAGGTATGTGGAGACTAAAACTCATCTATCACTTGGAAAGTATATTTCTACTCTATCTCCTATATTGAGACAAAAGTCGTATTACTATATAGTATTCGATTATGCACATTTGAGATTTCGAGCTGAGTTTAACTCGCTTACATATTTCTCGAAATATGTGTTGGTAAGCTTTCGCTTCAACCAAGTTCATCTTATATTCTTGATTTAAAGTCAAAAGATGATCATGTGAAAATCGCCGAGTAACATCTTACATGGTTTGTCATTTGATGTAGACTTGGAATGTTTCGTTATGATTATTTCAATAACTTGAAAATTGCTTTGATGCTAATAGTTCGTGAAAACAACTATTGTCATACTCTAAGAAAGTTTCAATGATTGAAATAGAGTTTAGAACACTTAACCATCATTGGATTATGAGCATACTATGCGTTCTTGCATATATGTGATCCATGACCGGAACTATAGTATGCTTACCCGTATGCGTACATGTTAGTTGTGAAATTCCGAGTACCTAAGTACACATACCCGTACGCGTATTGGCGAAAGGTTTGGGTCCGGGAATTTCTGCTGTGTTTGGAAGTATGTGTACAAGTTTGCATACTGGCGAAACCATACTCAGACCAGCTAGTTAAGTATGCGTATCCGTTTGCATACTTGAGTGGTTAAAGTTCTAAAATAGGTTTGTTCATGAACTAATACATTTATAAGATAAGGAATGCATTCTTTGCAAACCGTGGCTATAATGTTCACGAATTTATTCGAGTGAATCAAACCGATTTTGCTGCAATTGTGTTCTTGTATACTTATATGAGAATATAGCAATTGAACAACTCTATAACTAGTTTCATTTGAGTCATTTGAACTAGTTGAGGTTAAGATGAATAAGTTTGTTATGAGAGTGTTCATATAGCTAACCTCGGTTAACTACTGTTGAACCAACCCAGTGTACACATTTAGGTACGGTTACTCAAACCTAAATGAAGGCACATTTCATTTGTGTATAACAAGCTAAGTTCGATCTAACGGTTGAAAGATATTAGCTTGAGCCTAATCAGGTTTTCATCTAACGGTGGATATTGAATGCTTTGTTACCAAGGTAACTTAGATTGCAAATCCTGATTTGAAAAATATATAAGGGAGAACTCTAGCAACTTGGTAAACCTAATCCCCACACCTTCTGTGTGATACTAGTTGCGACTAGAGTTGATTCTCCTTTAACCTTAGGTTTTTCACAAAACCTTGTAGGTTAACGACTTGAAGACTTCATTGGGATTTTGAAGCTAGACCCAACTATTTTCTTTGTAGTTGTGTGTTCTGATCTTACTTTTACTATCGTGATTGAGTATTATCTTTGCTAAGATTTGCTTGAGATTTATCTCCGATAGGTAAGATTAAAAGCAGTCACAATCATCTTCATCACATCGTTTGTGATTCCATAATATCTTGTTTCGCTTCCATACGATTAAGATTATTGTGAGGTGATTGATAATACTAGGTTGTTCTTCGGGAATATAAGTCCGGTTTATCAATTGGTTCTTGTGGACCTTGATTTATCAAAAGACGGAATAAAACTCGTAGGTATTTCTATGGGAGACAGATTTATCTATTCCAATAGACTTTTATGTGTGAGATAGATTTGTTTATCAAGTCTTCGACTTTGGGTCGTAGAAACTCTTGGTTGTGGGTGAGATCAGCTAAGGGAATCAAGTGCGTAGAATCCTGCTGGGGTTCAGAGACGTAAGGAGCGCAAATGTACCTTGATCAGTGTGAGATTGATTAGGGCTCAACTACATTCTAGTCCGAAGTTCATTGGTAGTAGGCTAGTGTTTGTAGCGGCTTAATACAGTGTGGTGTTCAAAACTGGACTAGGTCCCGGGATTTTTCTGCATTTGCGATTTTCTTCGTTAACAAAATTTCTGGTGTCTGTGTTATTTCTTTTCCGCATTATATTTTGTTATATGATAGAAATATCTCGGGTTGTGCGTTAAGTTCAATCAGTTCTTGAATCCGACCTTTGGGTTGTTGATTGAATTGATTGACACTTGGATATTGGTTTGTGATACCGTCCAAGTTATTTATCTTATTCAATCGAGCTCACAAATTCCTATTTATTTGATTGCAGATTGAATTGAGAAATTGAGATATAGCTCTTTGATATACTTTTCTATAGATTGAGTCTGACTATCTAGTTAATTCTCTTGAAAGTATATTGGAGTTTTTCTATTCAGATTGCCGAACGAAATATTGGGTGTGGTTGTTAGACCCCCGTTTTTTCAGCTCCAACTTAACAGACTCCGAATTAAGATTTTATTTTCGGGAAAGAAATGTGAGTTTGTTCTCTTTAAAAGTTGGGGCCAACACTCAAAACGGACTTTGATAAAAGTCCCGAGAGTTTTTTTGGTAACAAATGCATAGTCAAAAAAAAGATTGACGAAAAACGTTTTTCGTTAAAACTTTCATTATAGATATAAGAGTTTTCAAAGTTTAAGATGGGAATGCAAGATACTATGTGCAAACTACAAAAACTAAAAACAAAAGGAATAAATATACAAAACCGATGGGCCCCCAATGTAATGCTTGGTGTAATGTCATCCGCCTGACTTGGAATTTCGAACTGATGGCCAAACAGAGAGGGTTATTGCATGCTTGGAAAACTATTTGAGAAGTATCACAAGACACAAACCAAGCAGTTGTAGCAATTGGTTATCACTGGCAGAATGGTGGTACGACACTAGCTTTCATAGAGGCTTAAAGATGTCTCCATTTCAGGCACACATTTAGCTTTTCCATTTAATGCTACTACTTTTGTTGATGTTGTTGAGACTTACTTGAAAACAAGAGATTCTATGCTGTACATTATCAAAGAATCTCTACAGCAAGCCCAAGATAGAATGAAACTTTATGATGATTCAACAAGAGTTGAAAGATCATTTGCAGAAGGGGATTTGGTCTATCTCAATCTTCAACCTTACAGGCAAGCATCTCTGTCCTTGAGAAAGAACTTCAAACTGTCATCTAAATACTATGGACCTTTCACAGTCCTGCAAAAGATTGGTGCAGTGGCCTACAAACTTCAGCTGCCATCTCACTCCAGGATACACCCAGTGTTCCATGTCTCTCAGCTGAAGAAACATATTGGTATGCATCACACTCCTTCTCCTACTCTACCTGTTGTTGACTTGCATGGTGAGATCATAATGCTTCCAGAGAAGGTGTTGAAAGCAAAGTCTATCCTCAGAGGCAACAAACTAGTGCGCCAAGTTTTCATCCAATGGACTAACTCTTCACCAGATGATGCTAGTTGGGAGGACATCACAAATATTCAGTCACACTATCCTAGATTTATCCTTGAGGACAATGACATTTTTCAGGGGTAGGAAATGTTGTATCCCTCCTGTAATGGGCTACTCTGTGATCTGCCCTTATCCTAGTTAGTTGAGTGCCTCAGTAAGTTAGATGGGTTAATAATTGGTCAACTGTTTGACCATTGATTAGTCACCACGTGTCAGCCACGGATTGAGTTAGATTAGGGTTCAATCATTCGAAATTTAAGTTGTAAGAAGAGTCTTCTATTATCATTATCTGAAAAATAGTTGTTAATGAAACTCTTGGTTGCGCCTCTGTGCACATAATTTGGCTTGAATCCTTTGATTCAAGAGGTGATTTTCACCATTTCTATCCCATTTGTGTGTTAATTGTTGTAAGGATACATTGGCATCAGATTCGTTCGTATCCACTCAAATTTCATCCAATTTTGTTTCCCATGACTATCAAAGAGGTAAACGATAAGGTGGAAGCAAACACCGCTGCCATTGCCAAATAACAAGCAAACATCACTAGCTTTTCATCAGATCTGACTTCGAAATTTGATTTGCTTATGAAGAAGTTAGACTCAATACTGAGCCGACTAGTACTTCTCATACATAACCTCAGGGAGATAATCGATTTTCAAATCAACATCAAAATCACTATCAACATCATCGTCTTCCTAAGCTGGATTTTCCAAGATTCGATGGAGAGAATCTTAGAGCATGGATATAGAATAATGAAAGATATTTTGAGTTGAATGATATTGAGGAACACAAGAAGGTGAATATTGCTGCAATCTACCAAGAGGGTAAGGCTGAAACTTGGTTTTTAAAATTTCAGGTCAATAGACATAGAATTACTTGGCAGGATTTAGCTATGAATCTCTGTGCACGTTTTGAAAACCCGATTGAGGAAAATTTTGTTGGTAGTTTTAATAAGTTGGTGCAATCTTCATCTGTGGATGATTATTATGAAGAATTTGAGTTGCTCAAAACACTAATGTTGAAGATGAATCCATCTCTTAGTAAGGAATACTTTGTTATAAGTTTTCTTAGTGGTTTGAAGGATGAGATTGGTAAATTTGTCTCAATGTTTCATCCAAAAACTTTAGCATATGCCTTTTCACTAGCCAGATTATAAGAACAAAAGCTTACTCTAGCAGCAACTGTTACTAAACCCTTTACAAGGTCATTCAACAACTCTTTCAACTCTAACAGACAATCTGCATATAACAATTTTCCACCTAAACCCATTTTGACTTCTCCAAAGTCTACACCCATCACTCCTAGATCCTCCTTTACTCTTCCCCACAAATCAAACCCCACATCTCCTTCAATCAAAAGACTCACACTTGAAGAGATGAATAAAAGAAGAGCTCAAGGTTTATGTTATAACTGTGATGAAGTGTATAAGGCAGGACACTTTTGTAAGGGCAAGCAGAAGATCTTCATGCTCCAAATGGACAATAATGACTTACAAGATACTGAGGAAGATGAAGAAGTTTTTGAGGAGACTACTGAATCTCTAGTACACTCTGATGTTGAAATATCATTGCATGCTCTTACAAGGGATGCTACTGGTGACACAATTAGAATTCTTGGTATTCTCCACAATCAGAAAGTCTCCATTCTGATTGATACTGGCAGTATTACCAGTTTCATTGATAGTGTTTTAGCAAGTTCACTTCAATGCCACATTGAGCCTACTGATCCAATGCTAGTCACAGTTGCAAATGGTGAGAGGATAGTAAGTACTGGTATTTTTCCACAGCTTACATGGAGCATGCAGGGTCACCAATTTATGGAAAGCCTCAGAGTTTTTCCATTAGGAGGTTGTGACATTGTACTTGGTGCAGATTGGCTGAGAACTTTAGGTGATGTACTCTTTAACTTCTCCAAACTGTCTATTTCCTTTAAGTACAAAACTAAGAAGATTACACTACAAGGTACATCTCCTAAGTCTTCTTTGTTGATGATGAGTGGTGAGGCAGTTAAGAAGTTTTTTGCCAAGAATTCTCATGGTCTAGTGGGTCATCTATTTTCCATTTCTACACCTCCTACACAACCCGCTACACCTGCTGAAATATTTCCTTTACTTTAAGAATTTACTGACATTTTTGCTGAACCAACTAAGCTACCTCCTCATAGGAGCTTAGATCACACAATTCCCTTACAACCCAACTCCACTCATGTTAATCAAAGAGCCTACATATGCCCCTATATCCAGTAAGGGAGTAGTAGAACAACTTGTCTAGAAAATGCTAGACACTCGGAATCATCTAACCTAGCCATAGTCTTTTTGCCTCACCTATTCTCTTAGTCAAAAAGAAAGACAACACATGGAGATTCTGTGTTGATTATATAAAATTAAACAACATTACTGTCAAGGACAAATTTTCAATTCCCATTGTTGAGGAACTATTGGATGAACTAAATGGAGATACAGTCTTTACAAGAATTGATCTGAGAGCTAGATACCATCAAATCAGAGAATATGTCTCGGACATTTTCAAGACAGCTTTCAGAACTCACCAAGGCCATTATGAGTTTAAAATGATGCCCTTTGGCCTCACTAATGCTCCAGCTACATTTCAAGCTTTAATGAATGAGGTATTCCAACCTCCTTTGAGAAAGTTTATCCTAGTCTTTTTGATGATATCCAAATCTACAACAAAATTATGTCTGAACATTTGGAGCATCTCAAGTTTACCTTCTCTTTACTCAGACAACATCAACTTTATGCTAAGATATCAATATGCTGTTTTGGCCAATCATCTTTGGAATATTTAGGCCACATCATCTTAGATGCAGGAGTTTTTGCTGATCCAAATAAGATAGCTTGCATGCAGTCTTGGCCACAACCAACCACTATCAAAGAATGAAGAGGCTTTCTTGGCCTTACAGGCTACTATAGGAAGTTTGTCAAAATTTATGGAGCCATTAGTAAGCCACTAACTGATCTTCTAAAGAAAAACTCATTTCTTTGGACTTCAGCTGCCACCACAGCTTTTGGGAAGCTCAAACTAGCCATGTCCAACACACCAATCTTAGCTTTGCCAGATTTCACTAAACCATTTGTGGTTGAGAGTGATGCAAGTGACCTGTGTATTGGAGATGTCATACTTCAAGAAGGTAATCCCATAACTTACTTTAGCAAGCAACTAGGCCCAAGAGCTAGAGCTTTATCTACTTATGAGAAGGAGTTTCTGTCCATTGTCATGGCAGTACAAAGATGGAGGCATTACTTGCAAGGGGCTAAATTCACCATTCAAACTGACCACCAAAGCATTAAATACTTCTTGGAGCAAAGAATTACTACTGCACTACAGCAAAAGTGGTTAATCAAGCTGATAGGATTTGATTATGATATAAAATACAAGAAGGGTGCTGAAAATATTGTAGCTGATGCACCTTCTAGAAAACAATCTACTACAGCCAACTGCAACTTATTAGCTGCCTTCACACCAGCTTGGGACGAAGAGGTAATCTCTAGTTATACTAATGATGCCAAAGTCCAACTCATTATTTCCAAGCTTCTTTTGAGTCCTTCAAGTCTTGAGCATTTCACTTACAAGGAGGGAATCTTAAGATACAAAACAAAGCTTTATTGGTACTAGAAATAGTATCAGACAAACAATCTTGCATTCTCTGCATACTTCTGTTGTAGGAGGACATTCTGGCATTCAAGCTACTTATGCAAGAGCAAAAGGCCATTTTTATTGGCAAGGCCTGAAAAAAGATGTTTTTCTCTTTGTGTCTCAATGTGACACTTGCCAAAGAAACAAAAGTGATCACACAAATGCTGCTGGCCTGCTGCAACCACTTTCTATCCCTGATCATGCATAGCAACACATTACAATGGATTCCATTGAGGGTTTGCCCAACAACAACAAGAAGAGTGTTATTCTAGTCATTATAGACAGACTAACTAAATATGCTCACTTCATTGCTCTGCAACATCCATTTACAGCTTCCTCTGTGGTACATATTTTTCTCAATCAGGTATTCAAATTGCATGGTCTTTCTGCTTCTATAGTGTCTGACAGAGACAAGATATTTACAAGTACTTTTTGGCATGATTTATTCAAAGCAATGGGTACCAGTTTGAACTTAAACACCGCATACCACCCTAAAACCGATGGCCAAACAGAGAGGGTTATTGCATGCTTGGAAAACTATTTGAGAAGTATCCAGTTGGAGCAATTGGTTATCACTGGCAGAATGGTGGTACAACACTAGCTTTCATAGAGGCTTAAAGATGTCTCCATTTCAGGCATTGTATGGCTATTTACCTCCACATTTAGCTTTTCCATCTAATGTTACTACTTCTGTTGATGCTGTTGAGACTTACTTGAAAACATGAGATTCTATGCTGGACATTATCAAAGAATCTCTATAGCAAGCCCAAGATAGAATGAAACTTTATGCTCATTCAACAAGAGTTGAAAGGTCATTTGCAGAAGGGTATTTGGTCTATCTCAAGCTTCAACCTTACATGCAAGCATCTCTGTCCTTGAGAAAGAACTTCAAACTGTCAGCTAAATACTATGGACCTTTCACAGTCCTGCAAAAGATTGGTGCAGTGGCCTACAAACTTCAGCTGCCATCTCACTCCAGGATACACCCTGTGTTCCATGTCTCTCAGCTGAAGAAACATACTGGTATGCAGCACACTCCTTTTCCTACTCTACATGTAGTTGCCTTGCATGGTGAGATCATAATGCTTCCAGAGAAGGTGCTGAAGGCAAAGTCTATCCTCAGAGGCAACAAACTAGTGCGCCAAGTTCTCATCCAATGGACTAACTTTTCACCAGATGATGCTACTTGGGAGGACATCACAAATATTCAGTCACACTATCCTAGATTTTTCCTTGAGGACAAGGACATTTTTCAGGGGTAGGCAATGTTGTATTCCTTCTGTAATGGGCTACTTTGTGGTCTGCCCTTATCCTAGTTTGCTGAGTTCCTCAGTAAGTTATCTGGGTTAATAATTGGTCAACTGTTCGACCGTTGATTAGTCACCACGTGTCAGTCATGGATTGAGTTGGATTAGGGTTCAATCATTCGTCATTTAAGTTGTAAGAAGAGTCTTCTCTTATCATTATCTGAAAAATTATTGTTAATGAAACTCTTGGATGCGCCTCTGTGCACAAAATTTGGCTTGAATCCTTTGATTCAAGAGGTGATTTTCACCATTTCTATCCCATTTGTGTGTTAATTGTTGTAGGAATACAACACTAGTATTCTACATTACATAGATCCGTTATGCCAAATATGCAAAAGTGGGGAGAAAACCATGACACATACGTTCATAAATTGTTCAGCTGCTACCTCTGTATGGCATGAAATAATTGGAACCTCTCATGGGAAGTTTGATAACACAACAAAGTTTATGGAATGATTTAACTCCTGGTATCTGACGGGAGTAACCAGATCTGAATGCAATATATATGCTACTACTTGTTGGCTCATCTGGAAAGCTAGGTGTGAACTGGTTTTCAGTCATATTCATCCAAATTCCAGACAAACCTCCAACTGCATCAGGCAACATCTATGCGAATATAAAAGAATCCACCATTTACCCAATCATGTTTTGAACATAATCTCTATGAATAATGGGGAACCTGAAACTCAAGAGGAAACTAGTATTGCTCCATACACTCTGGACCAGTACCCTAGAGGGAATTTTGGCTTAATCATAAAAATTTGCACTGTACAAGATCCTGATAACTTAATATACTTCTCTGCCTAACTTTGATGGATTTTGCAGGAAATGTTAACAGTACCAGAGGACACCCAGGCCACTATGGAGCTGGAGGAGCAACAGGAGGAGCAGACTTAGATTTTCAGTGTGTTCCATGGAAATGCATCAAACTAATATAGAGATACAGGCTGAATCCATGGATATCCTGGTTAGTTTTAAGCTCCTTTACCACAAAGCCGTCAAAGGAAGATTCCATCTGAGTTATCATTGTAGTAGCAGGTTTTCCCACACTACACCCCTTACTATATTTTGGTTAATTAGTCCATTGAAAGATGTATAATTGAGAATGTTTATTGATTGATTTCATGAATTATCTACACAGGGAAGATGGAATTATACTTAGCAAGTAAAACACTCTTAAACTTTCTCTCTCCTAATGACTTGCGCAACAATTCCAAAAAGATCTCTCCTACAACAGACTCACTCGACCCTTTATATAGGGTAATACATAGTGGATGACAGCTAAGCTATCCTTTATTTTCGGGAATGTCTCGCGAAGTGTCGCATGTACAACTATTCAATCTCGCGACACTTCTTTGCCCTCGCCAGGTTCCATGTCTTTCAGTTGTTTTGTGTGTCGTTTTCCATTGCGTCGTCTATTTTAGTTTCCTGCGTCTCCCTCGCGGTACTGTCGTTTATTGATCTCGCGAGCCCTATGCATTGCGATATTATGATCCTACATCTTGCCTCTTTTTCCTTGAATATTGCTTGAAGGGCGATCTTGAAGGAAAAATCCGTTGTCCTAGTAGTCTTTGATCTTTGTTGATGAAGGAACGAGCAGAAGAATATTGTACTTGAAAAGTACGTACTTGCCTCTATTCTTTTGCGAAGTTCCAGAGCTTCTTTGAGATATATATGAAGTATCGTCTCTTATCTCTCCTGCGAGGGGAAGAGTACCATGAGATTTTTACAATGTTGTTGCCGCGACTGCTTATCTTCAGTTTTGTACTTTTACACGGATTTTGATTATTAATGCCTTCTCTTGACACGTTTCTTCTAACCACTTTTTCTTGACCGTTCATGTCTCTTCGCATTAAATGACCTCGTTTTTCTCGAGGATCTTTTTCCCTATATATAGTTTTCTTTTCCCCTCCTTTTCATTCTTTAGTTTCTCTCTGGAATCTTTCTTTGACTCTCTCCTTCCGCAAATTGCGCTCCCCGCCATCGCAAAGCTTTTCTTCAACCTTTCTAGCGCTGTTTTTGATCTCCGATCTTTCATTCATTCCCATACTGATAGATGGCTTCCATCAGTCGTGGATACAAAACTCCTTTTGAAGAAGTTCAACAGAAGTTGCTCGAGAAGGGTTTTACTCTGTCAACCATTCCCGATCAAGAACCTCATCCATTCTTTTTCAGAATCTTTTCTCCGATCATCAATGTAATGATCGAGGATTATAGTCTCGCTAGGTCGCTCCTCGCGGACTCCTATTCCCTTGTATGATCCCCGAGTTACCTTTATTTTATGAAATTTTGGCCCATGAAAAATTCTCTCGGGCCGTTTATCAACTAAGTGGCGATTGTATTACCGATGCTTGAGTTCGCGAACCGCATGGTGCAGTGCAAAGGATCTTTATACCCTAACACCGCCAGAAATCCCAAATTCGCAGACTTGGAAATACTTTGTGGAGAAATACACTGTGGAGAATTTCTTTGAAAATTACTCAAAGGATAACTATGGTGAATGCGAGATCTCGCCGGGGTGTTCGTTTGAAGAAAAATGATAATGTCTCGAAGACAAATTACTCATGCAAGACATTGATTGGCACCTGTGCAATAATTCCTCTCCTCGCCATTCCAAAGATGAGAAATGGTGGGTCGTACCCTTGATCTTAAATGGTCCTTATATCGCGGGCTCGCATATTCTTCCCGCGAATCTCGCGCAGATATCATCCTTGGGAATTCAAATGGCCTCGAGAAGAAGAAAGAGGTATGTTTTCGACTTTAAACTTGACTTTCGTAATTTCCTTTTCGTAATTGTTGAATTTGTGAAATCTTTCAGATAGCCGCATTGAAAAGAAGCTACAAAAATGATCCGTCTGAGGATACTCGACATTGCTTCGATCGCTTGCGAGTGAAGTAAGAATCACTTCCTTTCTTCTTATTTAAAACAAAGATTGTTGCCTCTTTCTTATCTTTATGTGTATGCGAAGGTTGAAGTTGAAAAAACTATTGCCGCGAAGACTAAAAGTAAGGGTAAAACTGTCGCTCGCAAGAGTAAATCCTCTGCCTTCTTAACTAAGAAGCGAAAGATTCAATCTTCCTCTCGCCTTAACTCAAACTCGAGCCTTCGATGAGGATGACCATGATTCGAATCGCTCTCTCGCTACGTGGACCCCGTTAACTAGTTCTTCTATGGGTCGGCTTGTCCAAGATCTTCTCCGATTCTTTCCAAGGAATGGGAGATGCTCCCCTAGCTTCTCTTTGCGGGACTCTCGCAAACGTGTGCAATGCCACTCTACCGGAAGGCAATGATTCTTTCAATGGAGTCTCTAGAACTATGTCTCCGACTTCTTGAATGCGCTTGGATCCTTGGTATGTATACAATCATATCTCCCCATTGACTTTATATTGTTGTATATGTATTAACAGACTTTTCTATCTCCTTTCCTAGGTTGGAAGATCTTCCTTTGTAGTTGCCTCAGACCTTGAGAGAAGGCGCAATAATCTTGAAAAGAAGAATTTGCGGTTGAGCGAGAAGGTTCAGGAATTAGAGACCAAGTCATAGGTCATCTCGTGAGAAAGACGAGAGAATTCAAAAGTTAAACACCGAACTTACTTCCCAAAAGGATAAGGTGTCCTCTCTTCAAAATGCCAATCAGCAACTTTATGGTATAAAATTTTACCTCCTTTTATTATTTTTATTTTAATGGTCGCCTATTGCTACCGACTTATTACTTTGCAGATGTATATAATCTCTCCGATGAGGCTATTCTTCTCCATACATTTCCGAACCTATGGATAATAACCTTCTTCTCGCTCACCTCAACAACTCTTTAAGTAGTTCATCAAACAAAATTAACTCCCTTTCATTAAATGAACTTCACCCAAATATCGTCTTTTTAGAAATCGAACATAGATCCGGTTTAAGTGCCGCCAACCAATTTAAACGAATGTTTCTTGAGTCCAATAAAGAAATCAAAGTTTTGAGGAAGAAAATTAGCGACCATATAGATGATAAAGATCGCATTACTAACAATGGTGCATGTGCATTAGCGACTTTTCAAAAATCTCTCCTTGAATTACAAATTGAGCGAGATGAATTGCTTCGCCAGTAACTCTTTGCTTAGTGAGCGAGAAGATCGATTCGCTTCGCTCCTTGTTATAAATAATGATGATGAATTCGCCTGGCTGCGAAAGTTTTAGATAACGCCTTTAAATAACCTAGGTGTTGATGTTAGTCTTTACGCCGAGCATACTTCCTTGATTAAAGATATGATATCCGATAGAGAAGGTTATTTATTACACCTTACTATTTCTTACTTCGTAATATTGCTTGTAAATTATTAACTTGTTGTTACTTATTTGCAGATCTGAGAAGAGGCTTCAAGCTAGAATTAGAGAGCTTGAATCTCGAGAAAGAACAACTCACGGAATTTTCCAAATGAGAATTGAAGAACTCAAACCGAAAAGAACAACTCGCAAAGAATCTCCTCCTTCGCGAGAATAAATATTCAAAATTGAAGAAACAATTTTTAACGACATAAAGTGGAGAATTTTAACAATGATGCTGTTTCGTTTTGCAACAGAGGTATGGAGTATGTTTGTAAGGACCGCAATATCCCTCTCGCATTCATATCCTCGGCTCCTTGAAAAGGTTCCCGAGAATCGCCTGTCTCGGACGTTTCGATAGCGAGGCCGGGCGAAGAAGAAAATTCGGGCGATGAGAATAATCGATCAAGAATCGATGAAGAAGAAGAATCACCAAAGAGATAACTTTTTCGTTTTCTTTCTCTCGCTTGTAATATCTCGTACATTTCAGTATATTTCTTGGATTTTTCTCCTTTGAATTCAATCTTCAATCCCCTTTTTGGTAGTTCTTCCTTGATATTATTGATGTATAATTCTTTCATCTTAAGATGAATAGCAATATTTCATCTTTTCCATTCCCATACTTGCCTCTGGTATTCTTCTTCAGATGGAAGATTTTAGTTGTCATCAAGTATTTTGTTGGTTATTAATTGTATATCCGCGACGAGATCTCAGGTATCTTTATGAATCGAGAATTCTATCTCTTTTCGCCGCGACAAGATCGCAGCCGCCTCTACACTTTCATGTAAAGGCCCATTGACCTTGCCTTATCATTTTGTGTGGTCTTCCGAGTTAGACCTCCCTAATTAGAGGTCCTCCCCTGCCACCTTTTCATCGCGACAAAATCGCAGGACGTCTTTACACTTGCATGTAAAGACCCATTGATCTTGTCTTATCATTTTCCAAGTATTTTTGCCTCTGCAGATGTTTTAATTGCGACAATATGACAGGCCTAAATATCCTTGCGAACATAAAGCCCCATGACATTGCGTCGTGCGACGAAATCGCAGGACGTCCGTACACTTTCATGTAAAGACCCATTGATCTCGCCTTACCTCGCGTTAGTATTATTGCCTCCGGGCAGATCATTGCACAAATATGACAAGCCTAAGTCTTCTTGCGAAAACAAAGCCTCATGACATTTGGCAGGTGCTTTGACACCCCCTAATGGAGAGTGTCGCCTTATCATCTCCCAGTTGCCCCCTTCAAGGAGGCGAAACATCGGCCATACAAGACTAGCTCCTCCCATCCGGTCTTAACAACAACCAGTTGTTTTCGCAGCTCTCTTATCCCTTATACCTATAGCGGTTTATGGTTACGAGATCGCACCCTAAGTGGAGTTTTCTTCGGCGAGTGCAACGCATGCCAAGACTTGCCAAGAATGGCCGGTGGTAGGTTCATCCATCCGGGCACTCGCTCAACCGTGTACCTCGGCGCCTTGTGCATACATCGACTCCTAGGAAGAGACCCTCGGTCGCCCAACAGTGGTATAACCTACATATATAGTTGGGAATCCAAGGTACCTCTTCCGGATAGGCTTTCATGGGCCCCAAATTTACATGGTTCAGCTTCAGGAGCGGTGTAACCTTCCCCCGAACCACGGCGAGAGATACCCCTTATATGACGCACTTTAGGTCTTACATTTGCCTCTTACGAAATGTTATTCGCGAACTAGGTGTACGCCATAAAGGTTCGTCCCATTCATTTGCGCATTTATATTTGTTAAATCATTCAATCATTCATGTTTCATTATTTGCTGATATTTGTTTGCGAAGTATTCGCACAGTTCTTTTTCACTTGTTGTATTTCACTTTTCTTTCTTAGTCGAATTCTCATTTTTACTCTTCTGCGAGATTCTCGCATATCATTACTTCAACCGCTATTTTTCTCCCGTTTTTTGTTGCTTATTCATTTCTTATGCCTTTTGCTCCTCATATCCTTTGCTTGTTTGTTACCATAATATTTGCTTGTCTCTAGGCATTCACCTCGCGAGGTATGTTCAGTCCTTACTTCTATGGCATCCACCATCGCTTTTTTCCTTTCTCTCGCTCATCTCTCACATCTTTGTTTCCACCCTTTTCTTTTGACATTCCTTTCTTCGCAGCTTTCTACATCTACTTCATGACATTGTTGCGACTCCTTCCAATCTCCCTGTATAATACCAATGCCATTTGGATGTGGGAATTTAATACATTGATGATACGTTGACGCGACTCCCAAGATTTCATGAAGCCACGGCCTCCCAATCAGCGCATTGTATGGAGATTCCACGTCAACCACACGTAATAAAATACCAGCTTGATAATCCTTGTAGAGGTATTCTCATGTGAACCTCTCCCTTTGGTTTGTTTTGCAGGTCGTTAAAGCCATATATTTTGTATGTAGAGGGGATCAAATCCTCATCTTTCCTCCCATCGTCTTGTAAGTATGGTAGAAGAGGATATTCACCGAACTTCCGGTGTCGATTAAGATTCGGTTGATCGCCCAAACAAGCTTCTCGCCTCATCATCTTCTCCATCGACTGGTTTCGGGTTAATCTCTAGTTTCACAACCAACGGGCTATCATGTGTTTCTCTTCCTTTTGGCACTTCATCTCAGAGAAAGAAATAGTCTTCAATTGCCACTGTTCTAACTGCGTTGATCTCGCTGGACTCATAATTTCTTTATCATTAGCATCTCTCGCAAAGACTCTACTGAGCACGTTGTCATGAAAATCTTCGATGGTGCGATAGGAGTGGACAATGGAGTTGCAGTTCAAATTCTTGGCTTTTGTTCCTCTACTTCTATCACAAATGTTTCCTTTCCCTTCGCCGACATCGTTCGTGCATCTCTGGTGGTGGTGGTAATGTCTGACCTGTTTCTTCTCCCCTTAGAAAGTGATTCAGCTTCCCCTGATCAATCATCCTGAGAATAATTCTCTTTATGTTTCTACAATCGTTTGTTTGATGCCCATGGAAGCGATGGTAAGAACAAAACTCATGGCTTCTATCTCCTGGCGGTGGTTCCATCCCAACATTCCAAGGTGCTGGTACATTTTCCATCACAAGTATAGCTTCCCAGATCTTTTCAACGCTAGCATTCAGTGGAGGCATCTTAATTTGTTCCCATATTGTTCTATGACTTCTCTGCCTCCACGGTTATTTTGCCTTCGTCCGCCATAAGTTTCTTGCACATGATCTAGCCTCTGAATCTTATTATTGCTGTTACGATTGTAGTAATTCCTTTCGCGTTCAAACTCTTCTTGATCATGGCTTCCCATGGCTACTACCTTCTGATGTCCCTCATCAGCCCTCCTTGCCTGCTGTCCTTGCGAAGTGCTCGCCACTGTATTGATGAATTGAGGTAACAAACTTGCGTTCGCGGCGTTGGAGTTCGTGTTCGCGACGGGATAAGAATTCATTTCATTTTGTCTTTCTTCTAAGGCAATATATTCTTCCTGTAATTCTCGCAGTTCTGCCATCGTGATTGTATTTTTGATTCTAAAAATTTGAATGTATAACAAGTTAGTCGCGAAGAGAGCATTCACAAATGAGAGTATGAGATATCTCTCCTCAACCCGTCCTGCCATTTCGCTGCACATGGTTCTCCATCTTACTGTCAACTGTCTTAAGCTCTCGCCAATCCTTTGTTTCAGCCCGAATACATCCTCAATACCTGGTCGCGAAGAGTTGTTACTTATGTATGCTCCCAGGAATGTGGCTTGTAAATGGTGAAATGATGTAATTGTATTCCTTGGTAGGCTTTCAAACCACTTTAATGCTTCTCCTATTAAGCTTGACGCAAAATATTTGCACAATATGGTATCATGGTTCTCCCATTGTAACATACATCTCAAGTAAGCCTTAATATGTTGTATCGCGCAGGTTGTTCCATCAAAGATGTTGGTTAATGCAGGTAGATTGCACTTAGGAGGTATTCCTCCCATCTGTATTTCTAGCGTGAAAGGGTTCTTCGCGGCTCTCGCGATGGCTTCGTCCAGCTTGTCTCCTTCCTCCTTCCCTTCTATTGTTCAAGAATCCTCTCATTTCAAGCCTAGCTCTCTTAAGATTTGTTCATTTGCCTCAGAATTTGATTCTACCTGGTCTTTTTAGCTCGCTTCTCTCCTTCTTCGCTCGTGCCTATTTTGACCTTCCCGCTCATTATCTTCTCCTCTTCTTTCTTCGCGACGTTCTTCTTGGCCTCTTTCGTTAATTCGCACGCCATTATATCGGTTGTTCTCTCTTCTTGGCTGCCTATCAGCCTCTCATCATTTGCACCTCTCATACTCTTCATTAATATTTCTATTAGCACGATTTTGTTCCCTCCTTCTCTCGCGGTTGTCATGGTTATTCTCGCCGGATTGCTTCCTCCATCTCTTGATTTTCCATTTCTTCTCTTAGCCTTTTTCTCTCGCGAGCTAGTCGCGCTTGTTCAATGTAGTGTCTCTCAATGTCATCCTCGATCTCTCGGTTTCTTCTCAATTCTTCTCTCCCGCGTAGGATTATTCTTCCTTCAAGAAATTGGTCATTTGGCCCTTGGAGTTGCATGTTTTCCTGATTTTCCCTATTTCGCTCATTTCGAAGATTTTCAGGCTGAGGAATATAACGATCTTCTATTTCTCCTCTTCTCTCGCCGTGCTCTGCGTTTGGATCTTGTGTCTCTTCCTCGGTATTCTCTGTTGGTAAAACTCTTCTTCTTTCTTCTCTGTTCGATCTAGAACTTGATCTCACGCTACTTCTAGATCTCCTACTTTGCAATCTCATATTTTCCATCCTCAATTCATGATTTTGTCTTGTCAAGTTTGCTCGCTCTTTCCGCCTCTAGCCGTCTCTCCTCATGTATTGTTTGTCTCAATCTTTCTAACGCCGCCATTTCTTCGTTTTCTGGGTTCATTTCTCCATTCATTCCTTGTTCTCCTTGTCCATTGTTCATCAATTGCTGCTCCTCTTCTCTCTCGTCTTCAGAATCGATCTCCAAGTATGCACACTTACTCTATCATAATCCACACCGCGTTTGCTACTGGGAGGTTGGTGGCTGGTTTTGACCTTCTTCATCATTTCTCATGTTCATCCTTGATGATTCTCCTGCTTTCATTCCTCCTTTCTCCGAAGCAAGTCTCCCACTTCTTCTTACAATCGTTGGTTGCTCTTGTACATTTCTTCTTCTAGCCATCTTTCTTTTCAATGAATTCTTGAATATCTTTTCCAAATCTCTTTTCTGTTAATCCAAATTCTTTCCAATTTCTTCGTCAATCACTGCGTCGTCCTCGTTTCTAGCGCATATGTAGTAGCAGGTTTTCCCACACTACACCCCCTTACTATATTTTGTTAATTAGTCCATTGAAAGATGTATAATTGAGAATGTTTATTGATTGATTTCATGAATTATCTACACATGTGGAAGATGGAATTATACTTAGCAAGTAAAACACTCTTAAACTTTTCTCTCCTAATGACTTGCGCAACAATTCCAAAAAGATCTCTCCTACAACAGACTCACTCGACCCTTTATATAGGGTAATACATAGTGGATGACAGCTAAGCTATCCTTTATTTTCGGGAATGTCTCGCGAAGTGTCGCCAGTGTACAACTATTCAATCTCGCGACACTTCTTTGCCCTCGCCAGGTTCCATGTCTTTCAGTTGTTTTGTGTGTCGTTTTCCATTGCGTCGTCTATTTTAGTTTCCTGCGTCTCCCTCGCGAGATTGTCGTTTATTGATCTCGCGAGCCCTATGCATTGCGATATTATGATCCTACAATCATGAAACGCTAGACAATGAAGAAGACGAAGACAATATTACCAGAATCAAACCAGTTACTTTTGTTTTAATTAGTCTTAAAATTATCCATAGACTTCAAATTTGGATACTCTAAATATTGTTTTGTTTTGTAAGAACAATGTTGGTAGAAACTGCGTCAGCAACAATGCCAACACTTTATACTGGCCTAAGTTTTTTCTATAAAAAAAATGACAAGTGACAACTCAAGACCATAAATATCTTGCCCAATGGTTAGTATTAGAGTAACTTTCCTCTTCATTTATATCTAGGGCTTCTCTTCTCTTTCTTCTCTGTGTCTAAAATTTCCTTACATTTCTACTAATTAGCTTAAAATTTTTGGTGATCAAGGAAGAGAAAACATGAAAAAGGTCTTTATTTTTGAACATTGTCTCTGAGTTTCCACCTTAATTTATTTTGATCTTTTCTGTTAAGTGTTCCTTTTTTTTTAGTTTTTTTTTTCTTCTTTGAATCAGGACAACATTATACAGATGGGTCTTCGATTGAATAAGGGCTTTGTATGGGAATCAGGTGGTGGAGACTCAATAGCCTGGATCAAAAGCATGATGATATCTCCTCCCAAGACAATAGTAAGTACTAATCGTAAATATTTTCCTATGTAAATGATTGTTAAAGAGGCTGTAATTAATTTGCTAAATCGTTGTGTATATATGTTAATCGAAAGCTTAATGCTGCTGTTGATGGCTTAGATAAACTAGTTAGAAAAACTAATCCAACTTTTAGTACCAAATGACCCAAATCCTTGTCAATTTAGTTGATTAGCTACATAAATTATACCATGAATTTTTATTTTTATGAACTAGCTGTTTCTATTAATATATGTTACTCTGATCCTTCATTATGTCTTTAGGATGTGCATGATTACAGGAGTTACTTAACATTTATCATTTGTTTGTTTAGTTTTAATCACTAAGTTCATTTTGGTTTTGTCTCCGTTTTTGCACTCTTATTCTGCACTAATGTTTATTCTGTAATTCTTTTTTTTCTATCCATTCCAATTTACGTTTTGTCTTTGTTGTCTGCTTACCTCTTTGTACAGTTATCACTTATCAGTAGTTGTATTGTTTGAGAAACTCAGGCTAATGAAGATTCTTTTTTGCAGTTAAAAAATCACTATAATGAAGCATTGCGTGATACAGTGGTCTAAGGCCGTTGAGCTTTTTTTCACTAGAATTAGTAATGTTGTTGTTGGCCCAGACTTTTTCGATCATTTGTTAATTTTACCTGCTGTTTATGGTGAGAATTCGGATATTATTTTGTGCGCTTTGTGGAAAAATGGTTGAGATCTCTTTGGCTAAGTTGGTTAATACTGCGTTCATCATTGAGCTTGTTCGATGCTTGAGAAAAAGGTCTTTATTTTTGTCTATTGTCTTTGTGTTTCTACCTTAATTTGTTTTGATATTTCTTTTAAATGCTCAATATTTCCTTCTTAATTTTGTTTTTTGAATCAGGCAACATGACACAAACAAGTCTTGGATTGAATGGGGGCTTTGTATGGGAATGTGGTGGCGGAGACTCAAAAACCCAAATCAAGAAGCATGATGATATTTCCTCTTAAATCAATGGTAAGTGTCATGAGGACTTTTTGTTGCACTAGAATGTAGTGTTTGGTTAACTTTTAGTACTGCTACCTCAGCATGTTTTTTTTATATCTTTTTTTTTTAAAGATATAGGATCATGCTAGTGACCAATTTTTTTGTCAATTTACTTGATTAGCTACAGAAGTTGTACCATGAACTGAAGAATAATTTTGATGAACTAGATGTTTCTATTGAAATATGGTACTCTGATCTTTGTTAATATCACTTCGTTATGGTTGTAGGATGAGCATGATTAAAAATTAGAAGTGTTGCTTTGCTTAACATCTTTCATTTGTTTGTTTTAGTTTCACTCACTTAGGTTTTAACTCCGTTTATGCAGACTCTTACACTGCACTAGTGTTTATGTTTACAAAGACAGATTTGAATTAGGGACTTCTTGTACTAACGTAACTAGGAGATTCAGGTAGTTGCAGTTTTCTAAGGTCAATAAGTAACCAAACCAAATTAGTTCAAAGCGATGCTTCCTGACCTTAATGATAGACTTACCAAGCTATTTCTTTGGAAAAGTTTATCCCATTGCTTCCCTGTCAGAAAACATGTGGGGCGGTTTCTTCCGATTGATATTCAGTGCCCTTTGTGTGCTTTATTTCATCCTGAATCTGTTGACCATTTGTTTACTAAATGTTCTTTTGCTCATGCCATTTGGAGAGGTTTGTCAATGGAACACATTTTTCTCCAGGATTCTAGTTTTGGGCTTTCGTGACTGGTGTCTTCGGATTCATATTTCATGCCCTTTGTGCTTCATTTCATCCTGAATTTGTTGACCATTTGTTGACTAAATGTTCTCGAGAACATGTGGGGAGGTTCCTTCCGATTGATATTTCATGCCCTTTGTGTGCTTCATTTCATCCTGTATCTGGTGGATATTTGGTTACTAAATGTTCCTTTTCTCATGCCATTGGGAGAGGTTTGTCTATGGAATATGTTTTTCTCCGGGCTTCTAGTCTGGGCTTCCATGACCGGTGTCTTTCTTGGTTAACTACCTATGACACTAGGGATCTTATTGCGAATGTTAATTTTTTTTTATTTTTTTTTATTTTTTTTTATATATAATAAAACCTTAGAATAAAATAAAATAAGCTGTTTACAAGAGTTGAGAGGTCTGAGTGCCTTGAGGAGCCTGGCAACTTAGCCTATCCAAATTTAAAGCATCGAACAACAAAATAATTCCAAAGCCGCCTGCACCTCCACCTCATCCAGACTTTCGCCCTGCACTCCAGCTTCTTCACTTCCCTGCACCAACCAATAGAATTTCTCAGTATTAAGGCAATGCTTCCAACTTGTCTATGTTTGTCAAAAGTCCCAGCAAAATTAATTTTCTTGATTCCCGGAGGAGGGCTTATCCAAGTTGGTTCTGGTTTATGAGCATTTGTGATCCTAGCGTTGTCTAGAGGTCGCTCTCCAGCTAGCATGAGCTTTCCATCCATTTCGGCTCTCGTGCAAACATCTTTCGGACTTGCGTTACAGCCTCTAAAAACTTTGTCACATCTGGCCTTCCAAATGTAACAGATGAAAGTGGCACATTTAGCACTCCATTGTCCTTGAGAGATGTCCCAACCTGCAGGGTTAGTATGCCATTGGAGAATCCAATCCTTCACAGACAATGGAAATAAGTTTGGTGGGAAGGGGTTACTATCAGAAGCAAACCACACACTCCTAGCAAACGGGCAGGCAAAGAATATATATTCTAGGGATTCATTATGCTGGGAGCAAAGAGCACAAGAGTTGGAAATATCCATGAACTGAACAAGTCTTCTATTGGTAGGAATCATATTTTGTAGGAATTTGAAAGCAAACAATTTAACTCTAGGGGAAGCATGCATAATCCATATGTTTTCCCATATACTAGGTCCATTATGGTCAAATCTCTTGATAGAATAATAGAGACTTTTGGTGTTGAAAGCACCAAAGATATTGGGATTCCATTTAGTTGGTTCTGTAGGATCAGAATATCGCAATATCAATACCTTTGCGAAATCTTTGAACAACACACTGCGAAGATATCGCAGATTGATTATAGAAATGACGCAACAGATGACGACAGCCTAAACAAGAGAAAGATGTGGAGACCTAGCGAGATTTAGGAGTGTTGCGAAGTTTAACACTTGTATACTTGCGAGAATATCGCAAGTCAGATCCGAAAATAAAGGACAGCTTAGCTGTCATCCACTATGTAATATCCTATATAAAGAGCCGAACAGGCTTGAGGTAGGGAGAGATCTTTTTAGAGTGGAGAGAAAGTTTTGAGGAGAGAGAATGTCTAATATAACGGTTGTATTCTTCATTTCATTTCCTTCTTGTAAAACTTCTAACTCAATTAATAAAAAGTGTGATTGTTGATCTTAAAGATGTGTTGATTATTATGAAATCTTGTGAGGGATGTATTGTGGGAATTCCTGCAACTACATAATGGCGCTAGAAACAGGGACTAAAGATTGATATTGTGATTTGAAAGAATTTGGAGTAATAGATAAAGAATTTCATATAATTTTCAACAACTCATTAAGGTTGAAAAATGGCTAGAAGAAGAAATACATCAAAACAACCAACAACTATTAGAAGGAGTAGGAGGCTTGCTGGAAAAGGGAGAGATAAAATTGAGGGATCTCCAAGAGTGAACACAAGAAACGATGGAGAAAATCAAATTCAACAGCCAATTCAACGTACACCAATACAAAGCAGAATTGTGGATTATGACAGAGTGAGTGTACATACTTGGCGATCAGATTCCGTGGATGAAATGGAAGAAGAGAAACAATTAAGAAATAATAGACGAGAGGAGAGAGACCAAGAAGCAACTGGAGGAATAATTCATAGAAATGAAGAGATTGAAGCGTTAGAGGCATTGAGGCAAAGAATACACGAAGAAAGGAGATTAGAAGTAGAAGAACGTGCAAATTTGACAAGGCGAAATCATGAGTTGAGGATGGAAAACATGAGATTACAAAGTAGAAGGTCAAGAAGCACTACAAGATCAAGTTCAAGATCAGTTAGAGGAGAAATAAGACGAAATTCGCCTGTAGAAAATGCTAATGAAGATACTCGAGAGGAAGTACAAAATCCAGACGAAGAATGTCGTGAAAGAAGAGAAGTAATGGAAGATCGTTATATTCAACATGGCGAAATTCTTCAAAATGGACAAAACAACAGAAATCAGGGTAATAGGCAACGTTAGGAACGAAATAATCAAGATGGCGAAGAAAATCAGGAAGAAGGAAGGAGAATATTAGATGAGAGAGAAGTTCAAAGAAATCGACAAGTAATTGAAGATGAAATCGAAAGACATTACACTGAACAAGCACGTCTAGCTTGCGAAAGGAAAAGATTGAGAGAAGAAGTGGAAGAACAAGAGCTCCAAGAGGCAATTCGCCAGAACAATCATGATAATAGAGAAAGAAGGCGTGAAAAAAATCGCAATAATGATAATATCAATGAAGAATATGATATAGTACAAAGGAGAGCTGAAAGGCGGCAAAGAAGAGAAAATGAGAAGTATAATCATGTGCGAACTCATGAAAGAAATGAAAGAGGAGATCGCAGGGAAAGACGAGAAGAAAATGATGAACAAGAAAATCAAAACAGATATGAACGCAAAAGAAGAGAAGCGGATTTAAAAAGACCAATGGATCCAAATTCTGGTGTAAATGAACAAATTTTGAGAGAGCTAGCGGAAATGAGAGGAATGTTAAATAATAAAAGACAAGGAGGTAGGAGACAACTGGACGAAGACATAGAAGAAGCTGCGAAAACTCCATTCACACAAGAAGTACAATTAGGAGGAATACCCCAAAAGTGCAATCTACATGCGTTAACCAGCATTTTTGACGGAACAACTTGTGCAATACAACACATCAAAGCTTATGTGAGATGTATGCTACAATGGGAAAACCACGATGTTGTATTGTGCAAATATTTTGCATCAAGTTTAACAGGAGAGGCCTTAAAATGGTTTGAAGGTTTGCCAAAAAATACTATAACATCTTTCAACCATTTGCAGGCTACATTCTTAGGGCGTATATAAGTAACAATTCCTCGTGACTCGGCATTGAAGATGTATTTGGGTTAAAGCAAAGGGTTGGCGAAAGTTTGAAGCATCTAACCATGAGGTGGAAGACAATGTGTAGTGATATGGCTGGCCGTGTGGATGAGAGATATCTCATTCTATCATTCATTAACGCTATGTTCGCAACCAATCTGATGTACATTCAAATTTTCTTTAATCAAGAATACGATCACAATGACCGAGTTGCGAGAATTTTCAGAGGAGTATATTGCTCTTGAGGAAAAGCAAAATGAGATGGAATCATACCCAGTTGCGAACACAAGTTCAAAAGCAGCGAATGCAAGCTTGTTACCTAAGTTGATAAATACAGTGGCGAGCACGTCGCAAGGACAACAAGAGAGGATAATGGGAGATAGTCAGCAGAAACTAGTAGCTATGGGAAGTCGTGATCAATAAGAATTCGAGAGAGAAAGAAACTTCTATAGCCGTGGTAGAAATAACAAAATTCAAAGACTAGATCAGCCACAAGAAACTTATGGAGGTCAGAGGCAAAACCATCACAGAGGACGGGGAAGTCATAAGATAATATGGGAATAAATCAAAATGCCACCTCTGAATGCTAGTGTGGAGAAAATATGGGAAGCTATAATCTTGATGGAAAACATACCCGCGCCATGGAACATGGGGAGTGAACCACCTCCAAGCAATGAAGTCATGAATTTTGCTCTTATCATCATTTCCATGGACATTCAACAAATGACTGCAGAAATATAAAGAGAATCATTCTCAGAATGTTAGATCAGGGAAAATTAAATCATTTTCTAGTAGGAAAACCTCAGTCTCAACCATTACCACCACCTCCAGAAATTCGCAGAGTAAATACAACAAAAGGAGGAGAAACATTTGTAATATAAGTTGGAGCAAAGGCAAAGAATCTGTTTTGTCACTCTATTGTACATTCGTACAAAACGATTGAATACTTTCACGATAACATTCTCAGCAGGGTTTTCGCAAGAGATATCGATGATAGAGAAATAACGAACATTGCGAAAGTATCGCCACTGAAAGAATGGCAAAATCAGACTATTTCCTTCACCGCAGAAGAAGTATCTGAGGGTGGAGAAATGCACGATAACCCATTAGTGGTAAGATTGGAGATTAACCCAAAACCTAGTGATGATGAAGATGATGAAGCTGAGAATTCATGGGAAATCAACAGAGTTTTAATCGATACTGGAAGTTCCGTGGATATCCTTTTTTATCATGCTTATAAAACTATGGGAGGGAAAGATGAAGATCTAATACCTTCAACTTACAAAATTTATGGTTTTAATGGTACTGCCAATAAGCCTAAAGGGGAAGTCAATATGCTAATTCCATTGAAAGGATTGTCCTCTGAAATTCTGTTCTGTGTAGTCGATGTGGAATCACCATACAACGCACTGATTGGACGACCTTGGTTACATGGGATTCTAGGTGTAGCATCGACTTTCCATCAATGCATCAAGTTCCCTCATCCCAGTGGTATTGGCATCATAAAAGGAGATTGGGTTGAAGGAAAGAAGTGTTATGAAATTGATGTAGAATCTTGCGAAGAAAGAGCTCCGAAGAAGAAGAATTGGAAACATAACATCAGAGAAAAACAAAAAAGTGAAAGATTAATGGTAGATGCAATAGAACAGAGAGAAGAAGAAACGCTGCGAAATCAATGCATGCTGAAGATAAGAAACAACGAAGATTTCGCAAAAGATAAGAAAATAGCAAAAAATTTCAAAAATACAGAGGCAGAAAGTAGCAGAAGTAAGAGACTTAAAAGAGTGAATGCATTTGTTGATTTTATGACTGCAAAAGTAAAATTGGGAGAAGAAAAAAAAAAGATTTATGGCTGATTTGTTAAAAAAAAAAAAAAAAAAATTATGAATAACAAAGATGAGATTGCGAAATTACAAAAGAGCTGATATGGAGAAGAAGAAAATATATTTTATGAATGACAAAGATGAGATTGCAAAATTACAAAAGAGCTGATATGCAGAAGAAGAAACAAAACAATCAGAAAAGGGCGAACCTACTATGGCGTACACCCTAGTTCGCGAAATCAAAATTTCGCAAGAGGATAATATAAGACCTAAAGTGCGTCATAGAAGGGGGTACCTGTTGCATGGCTCAAATGAAAAGGTTACACCGCCCCGGAACCCGAGTCATGGAGATTTGGGGTCAATAAAGCCCATCCAGAGAGGTACCTTGGATTTTCAACTTAAGCTTATGACTTAGGTTGGACGACTGAGGGTCTCTTATAAGGAGTGCGGATCCGATTAGGGCGCCGAGGTACACGGTTGAGCCAAGAGTGCCTGGGGCGTTTGAAGCGTCTCGGCCATTCTTGGCAAGTCTTGACTTATGTTGCACTCGGCTCGAAGAAAACCCCACTTAGGGTGCGGTCTCGTAACCATAAGCCATATAGGCAAAAGGGATAAGAGGCTGTGAAAACAACTGGTTGTTGTTAAGACCGGATGTGGGGAGCCAACCTTGTATGGTAGAGGTACGCCCCCTTGAAGGGGCAACCAGGGGGAAGATAAAGGCGACACCCTCCATTAGGGAGCTGATAAGTGTCTTAAGACGCAAATGTCACGAGGCTTTATTTTCGCAAGAATATTTAGGCTTGTCATATTTGTGCGACAATCTCAAGAGGCAATAATACAAAAGAGAAAGATAAGGCGAGATCAATGAGTCAATACATGAAAGTGTAAAGACGCCCCCGCGATTTCGCCGCACGACGGCAATGTCATGGGGCTTTATTTTCGCAAGAATATTTAGGCCTGTCATATTGTCGCAACAAAAAATTATAAGAGAAAAAAAAGTTAAGGCAAGATCAAGGGGTTTTTGCATGCAAGTGCAAAGACGTCCCGCAATTTTGTCGCAATGACAAGGGGTGGCGAAATAAGACCTTTAACTAGGAAGGCAAAATAAGACCACATGATGCAACAAAAATTTATAAAAATTAACTATTACTTATGCAGATCATTTATCGCAAGAAAGATAATGAGAGGCGATGGGAATTATTAAACAACAAGCATTATCTTTCTCGCTAATACGCACAATAATAAAAGAGTCAATACATTTCAAAGTTGATTGAAGTACATCACTTGCAAGAAGTTATAAAGATGAAGCAATCCAAAGAAGTAAAATTACATAAGAAATTCAAGCTTCAAGGTTAGCTTTGCCAGGAGAAGATGAAATGTTTTCATCAATTTTTTCATGTAAGGAGATAATGGACGTTCTTCGCCAGCTTTTTCACTTTCGCCAGCCCTCCCTTCATTCTGGTTTACTCTAGTCTCTTCTTCATTTGGGTTATCATCAACAGTTGCATCATTAGGAGGAATTTCTTCTTCATTTGTGAGATCTTCGCCACTTTCATAAAAATAATCACTATCAGGAGAACAAGGAACTTCATCGTCATCTACTTCCAAAGGTTCGACAGATGTAGGAGGAAGAGATTTGGACAACAAAATATTATTCACAAGAACTTCATCCCTGAGATGAACCTGGCGAAGGAGTGCTTTCTGATGATTCCTACTTTGCATATCTTTGAAATAAGCAAGATAATCAAATCTTCTTTCTGCCCGATCGCGAGAACAAGCAAGGGTAGAGGCAAGTAATGCATTCTCTTTGCGAATTTTGGCATATTTAGACTCCAAAATAGAAATGGAGGAATGAAGATTTTTCTCAGATTCTGCGAAAACAAAGAATACAAAAAATTATTCAGGCGAAGAATTCGCGAGGATGATATCATAAAAAGACTTAACAAGAAAAAAATGGTTGAGGCAGTCAAATTTTATGACTACCTTCCTTTTGCGAGATAAGATATTGGGTTAAAGCCAAGCAACTATTCTCCAAGTGGTCCATTGCATCGTCAAACTTATCTCCAACTAAACCTTTCAGGCGAGATCGAAGATTCTTTTCGTTAGAAATGAGTAAGGTGTTTTCCTTCGCAAGAGAAGTGTAGGATTCTTCTAGCTTGGAGTATTGATCTTTGAGTTGACTTGCCTTTATACTTAAAGTTATTCTACCTTGAATAAGTTTGTCTCTCTCAAAGAGATGATTCTCATTACTTCTTTAAGTTTATTTCTCAATGAGCAGAGAGATTGTTCTTGATCACTACATACTTTTTGGCAAATGTTAAGTTGTTGCGAAGAGATCGCCACCTTATTTAAAAGATTCGCTTCTCTTGAGATAGGGTTTTATTCTCATCTGATAAAGTTTCCAACTCCAAATTAGCTTTAGTCAAAGAATAAGAGAGGTGAGATAATTCACTACTTAATAAGTTTTGCTTCTGAGTTAATTGAGTATTCTCCTTGGTAAGATTACCTATTTGATCATTAGAGTATGTATGAAGGTTATCTAATTGGTTATATTGATCCATCCAAGCATCTCTATCTGCACGGGCTTCCTCAGCGACGGATTCAAACTGATATATCTCCATTTTTCGTTTCTGGTTTAAAGCTTAAAAGGCGAACAAGGAATTAAAAAAAAAAAAAAAAAAAAAAAGAAAAGTTGTACCTTTTAATTCATCGTTCTTCTTGCAAAGATTGTCACGATCTAGTGAGACATTCTGAAGCTTATGATTTTCAAGATGAAGAGTGTCACATTTCAAGATTATGGCTTGGAGATTCTTCTTCAAAGTTTCAACTTCTTTCTCTAAGGATGTTTGCGAAATCATTCTGTCAGAACCGAAATACTTACTCAAAATTTCGCAGACACTAAATTTGATAGGATCAACGGAAGATTTCTTGACATCATCCAGAACATCTGATAAAACCTTGAAAGCAATATCTATTCCTTCCAAAGTTTCTTTAGTAAAAGGGAGAGATTCGGATGAAGAAGTAGTGATGACAGAAGGTGGGGGAATTGAATCATTCTTTGCTATATATGCGTCATTCGAAGATGAAATTTGAGGAAGACTAATGACTGGGGTTGAGGTAGTGTCAAGATGAGAGGTATTGACAGCAGAAGAAGAGAAGGGTTCATTCGCATTAGGGTTATTAAAAGGAATTTAAACTACAGAAAGATCAGTTACAGGGGAGAAATCTGTGGCGATACCTTCGCGAACAGGAAGTAATGATTCAGCTTGCGAAGATATTACAGGAGATATTGAAGGATTAAACATGGGAAATGGGACGGAAGTTTCAACATTTTTAAGGTGGCGAGATCTTTTGTGGGATTTGTTGACATTTCCATCACCCTGCGAATCACAATTCAGATAAGAAACAGAGGCAACAATATTGTTATTAAAAGAATAATGTTTCTTACTACCTTGCTATTCGCATGCTTTCTTTTGTTTACAACGACTCTTTGTTGTGAACCCTTGGGAATATTAGGGTCTTGGACCGTAAACTTGATGCTAGAAGTGCTTTTGATGAAACAGAAATAGTATGGGAATTACATAAAGATGAACAAAATCAAATAAGACAATTTCAGTAGACGAGATCAATCTCAGTAAGATCAGTTTCAGCAAAGTCAGTAAACCTTGATGACTCCATAAGAACATTAGCAGAAAGATGAATTCGTAAAAAGTTGCAGACGATAAAGATTTACAGAGAATGTGGAGATGAAGAAGCCGAAGTAAAAGAAAGAAATTATTTCTATGGTAGATCTCTTCTTAAATAGACAAAAAAGTGATGACCGGTTAGCATTGAATGTGTCGGTGGATAGGGGAATATTTAACACGTGTAAGCGGTTATGCTTAATTCATGGAATCTTGTCGGTAGAAAGCTTAAGGAAAGAAATGAACAGTTGCGGCATTTTGAAACACTAATTCTCATATCATTCTCTCCTTCGCAGAGAAGACATAAGAAGAGGCAAGATGTAAGATCAGCATATCGCAACATCAATACCTTTGCGAAATCTTTGAACAACACACTGTGAAGATATCGCAGATTGATTATAGAAATGACGCAATGATGACAAATGACCTAAACACGAGAAAGATGTGGAGACCTAGCGAGATTTAGGAGTGTTGCGAAGTTTAACACTTGTATACTTGCGAGAATATCGCAAGTCGATCCGAACGTAAAGGACAATTTTAATTTGTCATCCACTATGTAATATCCTATATAAAGAGCCGAACATGCTTGAGGTAGGGAGAGATCTTTTTAGAGTGGAGAGAAAGTTTTGAGGAGAGAGAAAGTCTAATATAACGGTTGTATTCTTCATTTCATTTCCTTCTTGTAAAACTTCTAACTCAATTAATAAAAAGTGTGATTGTTGATCTTAAAGATGTGTTGATTATTATGAAATCTTGTGAGGGATGTATTGTGGGAATTCCTGCAACTACAGGTTCCTTGAGAAATATAGGTGTAGGGTGGTGTTTGATGGTATCAAACCAAACCCTATAGATTTACTTCAACATATCCAGAAAGAATTATTGCATCTTCTCCAAACTTGTGCTTTGTTGGTTAAAAAGAAACTTGTGAGAAACTGTTCTATACCTCATCTTAGCTGTTGTCATGGTATAACCTTTCTCCCCGCAGATTGTACTTATCTGTTTGTTGATGCAGCTTTCTCAAAACAGCATAAACAGTTTGCTCATGGTATAATTCGTCTTACCACTGATGGACTTGGTTTTTCAGGTGGCACAGGATGACGCTCCCCTGCAGAGGAGGGAGAGTCCCTATCAAATGTGTCGAGCAGCAGTAGTCTGGGCTGCTGATGATGGATGGCAGAAGATAGTTTTGCTTAATCACAACCGTAATGTTGTCAACTATCTTGCTGATCATATAAATAGGATGTCTTGGAGGAGTGCAAATGTTACATTTTTTATTTTATTTTGCCAGTCTTAGTTATGACTATGTAAAATGGATTGCATGGCCTTCGCTGATAGGCAAGCTAAGTTTGTACTCAAGTTTGGTCCTGATTACTTAGATTTACAAGGGTATATTAGGACTCTTAAAACGGTAATGACAGTTTGGCAACACTTTGCACAAAAAGTGGCAGCTATGCTTAAAGAAAACTTTTCCTTACCGTATAATAAAAATGAATAAATGCTAATCTTCATTCTACTAGTTTCTGACAGAAGGTTTACTAGTTAATAAAAATGAAGAAGTGCTATTTCTCTTTTCATCTTTGTCTTTCTTTCATTTATATATATGTTGATCAAAAACATTTACAGGGCCTAGTAAACTAAAACGAAAATTAAATAAGGGCTCCACCCTTGGCAACCTCAGTAAGGACCAATGCAACCAAACCCAACATTGCAACTCTACCGTTCCACATTTCAGCACTTGATGACATCAAACCATCCGACTTTGATTCAACACTGACACCCTGAGACAATGGTATAAGAGAGGCCACTGATAGCACAACACTGGTTATCACAAACCATGGAAGTCCTCCATCAGCCAATTGTGCAGCGACATCAGTACCTCTAGCAACTTCTACTCCCATAGCAGCAACAAACCCAATCATGGCAAGTCTGCCATTAATTCTCTCCGGTGCTGGACCGCTGAATGCTAATAAATCGCCAAACTTTGTGCTCATCTTCTGCGCATCATCAGATAAAAACATTTTCATTAGCAAAGCCACAACTGGTATTCATCAGATTACACAGATTAATAATTAAAATACATATATGATTTGTGCGACATACCTTAGGTGCAGCACGCGGTGGTGGAAAAGTTGGGGTAGCAATTGGAGTCTGTGCTGCTGCTGGGGGTGGGTTGGTACTGCTATTGGTTTTCATTGGTTGTTGTGGCTGTTGCTCCTCGGCCATGCAACGAACACTAAAGCTAGCATTTCTTCGTGTTTGAGTTCGGACACGGCTGACCTGGTTAGCCAAGATCGAGTGATTAATTGAAGCAGTAGCCATTACTGTGAAAACTAAAAAATGGAAGTGCTGAAGACCAGAGGAATAGATGTAATAATGTGTATGAGGAACAGAAGCTGCTAGTTTGATGTTGGAAAGTATGTCTTAAGATGGTATAAATAGAAAGGAAAATTTTTGGACATGAATTGGTTGAAGTCCACATGACGAACTAGAACTTGTATAAACCGTTAATTTACTGACACGTGAAGGTCTTTACGTTCACGGTCTAAAAGTGAATGACGTGGGTGAAATATGAACCGGTGGTAGTAAATATTGAAAGTGTTGTGTGTTGGTGTTTTTGATTCGTTCACGAGAGATATACAAGACAAAAATATCATAATGCATCGAGAAAGTTCAAGTAAAATCATGGGATGAAGTACGTCGACGTAAAGGTGGAGCCAGGAAGAGTCACGAGGTATCCTAGGAGCCTAAGTGAAACTTCAAACTTGCCTTACTATTAAAGTTAAGATTCATTTCGCCAAGATCAACGAGAGTATTGAAATGCGAATAGACTTTTTCTTTTATTGATAATTGTTAAATTACATGAAGAAGGAGATCCATGAATACTAGGGACACTATCATACATGATTTGTGTCATGTTTTTCGCAAAACCCAAACGACAATTAATTTAAATCTAATATTTTGACGCTATGTTTGTCTTATAAGACTCTATATTCCTACCAAAAATGAGCATAATCCGAGATACGAAACCTCACCATCTACCGATCTTAATTTCAACCGTTAACTTTTAACGGATGATATTCAAAGGGGTAGATGGTGGTGTTATACGTCTCGAAATGTGTTCATTTTTGGCAGGAATGTAGAGTCTTATGAGAGGAATGTATAATCAAAATGTTAGATTTAAATTCATTGTCGTTTGGGTTTTGCGGAGAAAATGACACAAATCATGTATGATAGTGTCCATGTCTTTATCCTGCTGAATTAGAATAGATACCCGGTCATGAGTAGAGTTCAACTATTGAAAACAAATTATTTGAGATCTTGCAAACTTAGCTGGAGAGTCTGCTAAATGATTTGCATCTCTATCCACATAAGTGCACGACCAAATATCGAAAGTACTTAAAATATCTAAATCATGTTTGATTAGATTATAGGAAGTCCATTTCACAGTTGTCTATTTTCCTTTAAGGGCTTCAATCACGTTCAGGTAGTCACCCTCCAACTGTATCCTTGGTAACCCTCTCTGCTTTGCACCTCCTAGCAGTCCATCACAGTCACCTGTGAAACTTCTACATATTAGACCCTATCCAGACAAACTATTATCATCAATATAAGAGGCATCAAAATTAATTTTGATGCCATCAGAGGGAGGGGGAGCCCAATGATATTGTATCTATCTATGAAACTGATGTTGCTGGGATTGAAGAAGTAGAGTTGTTTTCCAGTTATTTATCTGCATAACAGTGGAGTTAGCAATAGCCTCTGCATTGACATTCACATTATCGAATTATTTTGCACATCTAGCTTAATTTTGATCACATCAGAGGGAGGGGGAGCCCAATGATGTTGTATCTGTCTAGGAGACTGATGTTGCTGGGTTGAAGAAATAGAGTTCTTTTCCAATCATTTATCTGCATTACAGTGGAGTTGGCTCTGCATTGACATTTATATTTAAAAAAAAAATCACATCTGACTTTCCATATGTGCCATATACAAAAGGATGCAGTCTCATAGAAGGTGCAATCAAGAACTGTATCATAGAAGATTTTCCTTCCAGCCTAGTAGGATTAGCACTAAGATTTTCCTGTAAGATTACTTTATAAGTTGACTTTACAGTGAAATTGCCATTATTACTAGGTACCCATCTTAGTCTATCTTCACCAGAGAAAGGAATCTTGACTTTCTTAATCCTATCAACAATATCGCTATCAAAAAGAGGGGTTAAGGTATCCATGTTCCAATTTTTCAAATCATGATCAATTAATTGACTGACATAGATCATATTTGAAGAATAAAAATTAGAGGATGGGGCATATTTGGGATCCAATTGTTCTTCCAAATATGCACAGACTTCCCATCTCCAATCTCCCAAACATAAAACTTTTTAGCAAATTCCAAACCTGTGCAAATCCCATTATGTATCCAAGATCTCTGTTTAGAAACACTGCCAATCAAAGGATTAGAATTAGCAAAGTACTTACCTCTAAGAATGCAAGCCCATTTATCATCAACATTTTCTATCAATCTCCAAGCTAGTTTGGCCAAAATAACCAGATTGAGGATATCAGTTCTCCTAATGTTTAAACCACCTAAGTCTTTAGGTAGGGCAATGTCTTTCCACCCTTTAGGATAGTAACCTGTTTCATTATCCTTTTCCACCCACCAAAACCTCATCTACAAACTATCCATTTTGTAACTCAATTCTTTTGGCATAAGAAATACTGCAAGGTGGTGGCTTGCAAGACCACCTAGAACAGCTTGATTCATTATAGTTCTTCCTGGAGGTGCTAGGTAGATAGGTTTCCAGTTGGCTAATCTAATTTTGGTGTTATCTAGAAAGTGACTAAAAGAATTTATTTTCCTTTTCTGTAACACGAGAGGAACTCCTAAATACTTCTCATTTAGTGACATTTTCCAAATCCTAAGGATATTAGTTATTTAATTTTTGACATTAGAAGGTACCTTAGCACAAAATGCAATAGAATATTTCTCAAAGTTCACTGCTTGTCCTAATAATTTACAGAATTGATCTATTAGAGATGTCAAATTCCTTGCATCTCTATTTCTAGCCTTGATAAAAATTAGATTGTCACCAGCAAAGAACAAGTGTGAGACAGAAGAACAATTTTTGTTAGCCTTAAATCCATGAATAAGTTTATCATTTTCAGCCAGAACCAACATCTAGATAAGGCCTCCATGAAAAGAATGAATAGATATGAAGACAATGGGTCTCCTTGTCTTAAGCCTCTTTGGGGATAATAAACTTTACCTGGAGCACCATTCAAAAAAATAAGAGTAGACACAGTAGATATATACATTGACCAATCATGCTACACTAATCATTATAAAAACCAAGTTTCTTTAGATTATCAAGAAGAAAATACCATTCAATTCAGTCAAAAGCTTTTGACATGTCCAGTTTTATAGCTACACAACCATATTTGGCCTTGGTAATAATATTATCATGGATGAGTCTACCTGAAATGAATGCAGTCTGAGCTGGAGAAATGATCTTATTAAGCACACACTTCAATCTAGATGCAAGCAGTTTATATATTATCTTGTAAGTAACATTACAAAGACTAATGGGTTTAAAGTCTACAACACCTTTTGGACAATTACTCTTAGGGATCAAAGTGGTAAAGTTATGGTTTAAATGTTTCAACATATAATGGGAGTGAAAGAAAGATTTAACCATTTTGACTACTTCAGGACTAATTGTATCCCACATCAGCTGATAAAAAACATATGAGAAACCATTTGGTTTTGGAGTGGTCCAAGGATTCATTTCAAAGACAATTTTCTTCATTTCATCACTAGAAAGCATAGCAGTTAACATAGTATTATCCTGATCAGAGATACAAGCATCAATGTTATTAAGAAAAGAGCCAGCACAAGGAGGATGAGAAGTTTTTCTCATACTATAAAAGTGTCTAAGCAATTCGTCCTCAATATCCTTCTTATCATCTAACCAAATACCTGGATTATTCTGCAATTACCCAATTTGGGTTTTTTGTCTCATAAAATTTGTTTTTTGATGAAAATAGGCAGTGTTCCTATCATCTAAAAGCAAAGCCTCATCCTTACCTCTTTGTTTCCAAAAATCCTCTTCAATGTCATACCAATATTTAAGTTTTCTTGTAATCTCCTCTACTACAGTAGCATTTTGATTGATATTATTGCTGGTCAGATCATACAACTGGGATTCAAGAATAGCAATCTGAGAATTAATATTTCCAAAATGATTATAATTCCAATCTCTAAGATAATGCTTTGTAGTATGCGGGCATTTTGATAATTTATAAGCATCAGATCCAGAAACAATGTATTTCCATTCAGATTTAATAAGTTCAGAACAAGTTGGATCTCTAAACAAAGATTTTTTAACTCTAAATGGTTTCTTAGTGCTACTCACTAACATTATGGGACAATGATCACTTCCTTGAACAGTAAGATGATATAAAGAAGCATTAGGATATAGGTCATTTCAGTCATAGGAAATTAAAGCCCTTTCAAGTCTTTCTAAGATAAGTCCATCACCACTTCTCTTATTAGTCCAAGTGAAAGGGTTCCCTATATAAGGCATGCTACTAAGTCCATTATTAAACAGCAAGACATTATTTTCATCAATCTCATTTTGAATTGGAGGGTTACCACCTTGCTTTTCACTAATGTTTAGGATAAAATTAATGTCACCAATAACTATCCAAGGGTTATTATTGCATTGTCTAATTTGCCTAAGATGATCCAACTGTTTATCTTTGTCAGCATCATTTAAAGCCCCATATAAGCAGGTCAATTTGAGCTATTGTTCTGACTGTCCAACTTGACTAAGCAGTTAATCATATTCAGTTGAATATCAATGATTTTATTATCAATTACATTTTTTCATAGCAAGCATAACCCTCCAGAGAGGCCAATACGGTTAAGAAAAGTGGCATTTGGATACTTAAACCTTTTCAACAGGAAACTCATTCTTTTTTGTTGGTTCTTGGTTTCAGATAGGTAGATGATGTCAGGACTCTGGGATCTAATGAGCATGTGAAGATAACTTCTAGTATATTTATTTCAAAAGCCACATACATTCCAAGCTAAAATTTTCATGATGCAATTTATGGTGTACTGTAAATTCAGATTTAAGCTCAAAAATATGACACTCAAATGTTTTAAAATAAATTTCTGATTTCCACTATGTAAAACCAGCAAAATTAATTAATAGAAAAAAATAAGTTGAAAAGATTTATGTATATGAATTACCTTAAGCTCCCCTATAATGTTTTTTTGGCAGCTTGTCCTCAGTTGTGATCTTGGTTGTTATTTGTGTATCACAATCCTTGTTAGAGTGCTTAAATGAATAAGATGAGATGTATGTGCCCTGCATGAGGTGTTCAGTTGCACTTCTAATCCTTTTCCCAAGTCTTCCATCCTCTAGATTGTCATATTCTTGTTCATAAATCACCATTTTTGAGACAACTCTAACTCCATCTTGAGGGGGGGAGAAATCTATTTTGTTTGGTAATTTTCTTTTGAGATATTTTGGAATTACATATGTTATTTTCATTCCTTGAGCAATCCTTCTTCCTCAGTACCACCAACCCCAAAATAATGTTTTTTTTTGTAAGCCTTCACCAAAAAATCAGCAGCATCTTTACAGACACCTTTAGTATGTTTCAGAATATAACATTCCGGAAAAATCTTGTGAGTTGCTTTTCATAGAAGAACCTAATCCATCTTGTGCATCCAGAGTAAGTGAGAGCCATAACATCTCTTCTTAATGGATTGCTTAAATCAATCGGAATACAAAATTTCGCAGGATATCCAGTTGAGGGAATTGCATCTTCTAGTTCAATAACTATGATTCACCCATTTTATTTCTCCAATTTTCTTCACGACAGGAGGATTCATGTGCCCTGGTAACAGTTTATTCAATTGAATCCAGAAACACTGGTGCTCCCAATCCAGATCTTGATAAACCATTTCTCTATTATAATCATACGAGATTACCAGATGACCATTGATGCTCCATGGTCTCTCTTCAAAGACTTTGTTCAGAGTGATCCAGTTCTTAAAATTGAACTCCGTGATATTTGTATCCAATTCAAAAACCCTAATTTCTTCTTCAGGGATAAACGTCCAAGTAAATTTGATGTGATTCTTTACAGATTTCAGACCCATGGTACCTTTAATCATTATTTTTCTAACTAGCATACCCTCCCAATCATCACCTTATTTTTATTCTCCCTTCTCAATGTTATGAATCATTGCTTCATCAACATCTCCTAGTTCAGTTGCTGCATTTCTGAATTTTTCTGCCAAATCAACAATAGAGTTTCAACATTGTTTGCCATTTTTAGAGAATTAGGGTTTCAGTGATATAAGAAACTTTCTGATACGAAAGGGTTGTTGCTAAGAGAAGAGTTTTTATAAATTTTAATTGGATTTAGGGTTTGAGGAATCATAGTACAGAAAATATGGGATCTTGGAATTGTGGCAAGAGAATTTCCTATCAATTAACAGAATAATTTCCTTTTGGGAAGGCACGAAGAATAAGGAAACCTAATAATATTCTATACCGAATTGATTGAATTTTTGAATTTTGAATTTGCAAAAGACGCGGCCTTTTCCATTCTGTAAACGATTTGAACCAGCCTATAACCGATCCATCTTCTTCAGCACTTTTTGAACATTGCTATGGTACATAGTAGCTTCCAAAATCTTTAGGATAACATTCGTAAACGCATAAAACACAACTATACCAGTATCAAACGCCATGAATGAAAACAATGCATGTAAACACATAGAGGAATCAAAGATATTAGTTACATATTATCAAATCAAATGACAAATTGTTTTTGAAAAGACTGTTTTTCAAATATAAATAATGCTTATTGAACTCAGTTAAATGAATGAATCATGAGTGGTTTGATGATAAAAACATTAGATTTGATTACAAGAAGAAGAGAAATAGTAAAGCAAAGATTAATCCTTTCAAAAATAAAATAAAAAAATTCAAACCGAGTTGACTCATTCTTCTCCTGATCCGGATAGCCCTTTCAGCTTGTCCACCCCCTTTATTAAGATTGCCATTTTCTCCAACCATCTCTAGTAACGATGGATCCTCTAGAATTCTTCTGAAATTAAAAAACTAGAAAATAATATAAAAAACTAACAATAAAACCTAAAAACAAAAATGAAAAATAATTAACTAAAAGCTACCGACTGCTCCCCACCAGCGGAGCCAAAATTTGATGTGTTTCCTGAGTGTAACAAATTAAATTAATCACTTGTTTCCACATAATTAACTACTAATATAATGGAATCGTCACGATTGTCCCTCAACACAAAGTTGGATTGAGCTCTGGTCAGTAAGCATGACGTAAGCCAAAAATTTTCAGTAATTGTGTTTGAAGATCATCTTATGCAACTCTCAATTTCTCTAAGCAATTTCTGCCTAAATATTTTCAATCTCCTATTTCACTCTATTTGTGGACTTCTAAGTTGCTTCATCAATATTGTCATCAATCTCTTTACTTCCAAACTTACGATTGTCCACGCTGAAATCAACAGAAAATAACACATCTATTGCATTCAAAGTACTTTTCAAAGACACACCACTATTAACATTACAACTGATAAATAACTGGAAACAAAATACCTAGATCACCATTTTTTACAACCTTTAGACATCCTTGAGTTTCACCATACTCAATCAAAACAAAAAACTTCCAAGATTGTTAACTACACCCACCCCATTACCTTCAAAAAAAACACATTCACTGTTCAACATCAAACTGCTAGAAAATCAAAAAACAAAGTCGGTCGCCAAGAGAAGAAGAGTAAGCAAAAGAAGATTCCTACCATCCACACCAACAAAAATAAGGAGAAGAACAAATACCGAGAAATTCGTCTTGTAAAAAACTTGTTAATCATCTTCAAAATTCATCCAATCTCTAAAGATCTGGTTGTCCTCATTACCCCTAAAGTGAATCCTAAAAGTCATCTTCATCATAGCTACAATTCTCCTCCTCTGCATATTGAGAACTATACTCACTGCCTGATGATGCAGGAGATATTGGACTGTCATCTGAGGAAGAACTCTCATCACTGTCACTTCCTCCACTTTCATTGCTTTCATCTTCCAGAATCTCTTCATCTTCACTCGACTCTCCTTCCTGCATGGTTCTGGCGAAGATTGTTGGATGGGCTCTCTCATCATCAAATCTCCTACGCAACTTCCTGTCAAGATATTCCTCTATCCGCTTTTGATCAGCAGCAGTATCCGAGTCCTCCTCACTGGTGTTCATCTCCTCTATTGGGTACTCAAATCCATTCTCTTACTCTTCATCGGAATCGCTATCTGTTGCACTTCCAACACCCTTTGGTCTCTTTGCTCTTGCTGCTCTTTCCTCCTCTTTTCGAACTTCTCTCTCAAAATGCTTAACCTTCCAAACCTCAAACAAAGCATCAAGCCTCTCTTCTTCTCGCCTTTGTCGAGCCATCTCTTGTGCTCCCTGTTCTTCAGCCTCTCGCCTCTGTTGAATCCATACCATTTCACGTCGATCCAATTCCTCCAACAAATCTCTTCTCAATCTCTCTATCTCCTGATCTTGCAGAGCTAAAGAAAGATTTTTGGCTTGTTCATATCCTGACAATGCTGGGGGTGCATCGGCGGGATGAGAATTCTGGTTGTTTTCAAGGAGTTTTGATTTCCACTACTCGCCATTCTCTAGATATCCCTCTTTTCTCCTAATTTTTGCCTTTTCTGGTTATAATCTCTCTGATCATCCAATAAACCCATTTTATAGCCTCTTCATTAATACCATTCATAGCCATTTACCATGCAAGCCGGTTCAATAACCCATACACGGTACTCAGAGTCATCATGACACTTTGAAAATTATCCCACAAAATCAATTTCCTCTAACCCTTCAATTCTGGTTTAATTGCACCTCTTTGTCTACCTCGCCTCATTTCACCAAACATAACTCTCTAACCACCTCTCGCCTACATGGTTCCACCATTATGAATGAAATTGGTAAGCCACCATGCCTTGTATTTTTTTCTTTGGGTTTTAATCTTTGAATATGATTTTATGCAGGTTCAGATACTGCAGCACTTGTTAGGAGGCATCATTAGCGTTTGGGGCAGGTCGGGTAGTTACATGAAGTCTCACAATACCAACCATCTCATCATAAATGCCCAAAACCCTACACCAAAAAATAACCATCTCGTCTACCAAGCAAAAGTTCATCTCATCATTACCACCTCAATTCACCCTTTGTTATTTCACACCATCTCTCACTACACCCCTTGTACCATAATTTCTTTTGGAAGTATCCAAAATATGCTGCAATTTTCAAAAGCCAACAATAATCCAAAATTGTACTTTAAATCCAATAAAACTAATTTCCACCTGAAGGAGTTTTATTTTTATTAGATGTCTTATTAACCTACCTGTTAAAAATGTTCACATCCACGAGGTTTCAGCAAGGCATTATCGTCACGAGCTCTGCCAATACCATTGATCCATTGCACAACACCACTGCTAGTGAACATTACCTTCCTTTACCCATGCTAAACCTTACACAATTTCTTCTCCCTGCTATCAACAGAAAATATAACCAATTGATCAGACTTTCCTTCTTTAAGGTTCAGTCTTCTAGACAGTTTCATATATCTTTTTCTCTGAACATCTCTATGAATTGTCTTCATCCTTTTCTAATACCTATTGTTTACTGGCATTATAAATCCATATACAATTTCAAATATCTTATAGCTTTGCTGCACCCAATCCAAAGAGGGCAGACAAATACTTATCTCATAAGTTCAACACCTAGTCTACTAGTGAATCTACTAGTAGACTACATGGAGGATCCCAAGTCTACTAGTGATCTCACTCATCTACCTCTATTCAACACCTCTCTTCAGAAATGGATGAGAAGCTTTCTTTACTTAAAAATCTTCCCGCTTCTCTTTCTGAACCTGTTTACATTGATAAAACAGTTGTTCTTGCTGAAAATGATAACAATTGGAAGTGGTGTATGGTAGGTTACATTTGCAGTGAAACTTTAGTACCCACTTCCTCTATAAGACTATATTTGCTCTCAGTGGCCATTGTCGCAAACCCCTACTGTTACAAACTTCAATGCTTGAAAAACAAAGTTCTGATAAGATTTTTAGCGGAAAGTGACTTCATCAGGGTAAATGAACAACGTCCTTGGTTTGGTTGCGGATTCCTAATTGTTCTTCGTGTGGTTCCACCAGCTGGTTGGCCTGCTAATGCTCAAATTTCCCTTGACGAAGAAATGATATGGCTCATCTTATGCAACGTTCCTAAAGAATGTGTCGAATTTGAAGACCTAAAACAACTCACTCTCAACCTTGGTGAACTCCTTGATGCAAAAGATCCTTATGGCAGCCATCCTCTTAAGAAAAATGTCAAAATATATGTGAGAATCCCAATCAACCGAGCTCTCCCAAATGGTATTCCGCTGCTCACTAGAGGAAGAGAGGAACCTTTTCTCATTGAATGTAGGTACTTCAAAGTCCCAAGGAATTTTTGTCACACTTGTCGTGTCATTAATCATAAAGATGTTGTCTGTCCTACCTGGCTAGCAAAGAAAAAACTTATAAAGGAAGCTAGTTCATCTGCTTCAAATGTTAGATACTGATGCGTGTCGTAGGTGCAATAAAATTAATTAATATTTCCACTCAATTAAAAATAATATAATGGAAGTCAAGTTCGTTCCCACGAGGAGCAAGAGATTCTAGTTGTAAAAATTGTCACGAAAGGGGGGTGTAAAAAGCAAAAGAAAATAAACAAAGCAATTAAAAGATAAAGTTGAAAGCAATAAGAGAGACAAGATCAAGGAATCCTTCTTCGTTGCAAAACAATGATTAAAGTTATGTTCTTTTCTACTTGTTATTAGTCACAGATTATCACCAACCGTAGGATAGCAGTCCGCTTAGCTAGCCCCAAAATCCCTTATTTCACCGAGTAACAAGTCCGCTTAGTTATCGATTCTATTCAAAAGAACCACCTTGAGGTTCGCTTACAAGATGTAATTCCCTGAATGCATTAAGATTTATGAATTTAGGTTTAGTACTAGTAGTTAAACTCGGTTCGCTTGGTTCACTTTCTAGCGTTGTTTCTCCACACAATTGCTCCACGGAATCCCTCCGCAAGGTCTCGTGTTTTCTACTTGTGTAAAGTGTTGAGAACGATTACGTATTCCCTAACTTATACTAGATTTAGATCAATTAACAAATCAATTTAGCGTGCACTCCAAACAATTTATCAATCAATCATGAATGAATAAACATTCCTATTAGTAAAAACAATCGATAATCATGTGAAAAACTTCAAGATAGAATTGAAACAAAACTCAAATCATGTATTAAGAACTAGGAATTCATCCTCAATCAATAATAAAATTAGCTACTCATGTTTTTGAAATTCACACAAATAATAATTAAAAGGAGAATTTTCAAGTTCACACAAATAATTAAAAAGAAGAATTGAAAGCAAAAACACAAGTGTTGTGTGTGTAGAGAGGTGTGTAAAAGATGTAGAAAACTTCTCTATTTATAGGCTTCAATATTCTCCAAATCCTCCAAGGAATAGAATCTTTTTCCTTTAGCAATTCAATTTCCAAATCCAAGCCTTTCTCAACTCTTCCATCTTCTCTTTCCAAATTTGAGCCCAATTCTCCATCCAATTCCTAGTCCAAGTCTTCACACCCATGAGAGAAGTCCATAGAAAATTATGGAATTTTTGGCTCACGGAAAACTGGTATTATGGCCGGAATTTGACCGGAATCCGTCACCGCCGGCCACCTGAAAATTTCACCGTCACTGGTATATTCGACGGAATATTCCGTCAGTCCTCCGTTAGAGATAACGGTCAATCTAATGGTCCTTAATAGTCAAGGGTCAAAGGGGGAGAATGAGTTAGTCACCGAGTCAGAATCTTACTCGATTCAGTAATTCATCCGAATGATCGATTCATCGAGTTGGTTTCCTGAGTCACTGAGCTGACTCATGTGAATGGAATGCCAGCCGAGTTCTGGCTGTTTCTTGGTCAATTCCAGGCCAAATTACGGCCGTTCTTAGCTCCATTCCTGCAGTCCTAAACATTCATCTATTCAAGCGATTCACCATTGTCTTCTCCTTCTTTCTTATTAGCTTCTCCACTGACAGCAACATCAACTCTCACAGCAAAAACCCAATTCGAATACAACCTCAAACCCTTTCTCTTCACTTCCTTCTTCTCACTCAGCTCTGAATCGACTTCATCTCCACCTCCCTGTCTGTTCTTGGTTTCAATTTCTTCACTGCTTCTCGATTTCAACCAGCGGCCACCAATAGTATCAGAAAATCGAACCCATTCTCGTACCCATGACAAACAACACACCCAGTACAAAATAACAGCATCAACATCATCTTTTAGACCAACAAACCCTAATCGATTCAAACAACAACAACTTCAGAAACCCTTAATTAACCATAACCCATCTCTGATTCATCCTCTCTGAGCTCCTCTTCAAATCGAAACCCTGTTCAATCTTCTCTCAATTTCAGGTTCAGCGTCTCGATCTGATCTCAAACTTCAATTCCTCCTGAGTCTCTGAGTTCGATCTCTGGCTCTCGTCGTTCATCTCTCTCGATTTCATATCATTTTCTTCACTTGCTACCAACAGTTTCCTGTGTCTACAATTTCAACCCATACGAACTCCAATTTCTACTCATTTTCGATCTGCCTCAGATGGGTTTCACAATAGCAGCTCTATCTCCTTCTTCCCTGAATCGATTACAGCAACAGCCATCTCAATTTCAGCTTCTTGATTTTCTACTTCTCGGCAGTTTATTCCTCTCCCAACTTCTTCAGATGGGATTTATGAACGAGAAGAATGGGTCTCTCGATTTTAGGGTAAGGTTTTTATTATGGTAGGATATAGACACTTTGAAGATTTGAGATAAGGGTCACCCTGGATGGTAACCCCTTAGTTTCTTCCAAGGTGCTTTTAGCACTTCTCTTTAAACCACAAAACTAGCTACCCCTTAACATGATGCCAGGCTCCAGATAGTGTTTGTCCATGAAATGACAATTTTTCCCTTTTTGCTCAAACTGGGTGATTTCTTCTTCTTTTCCTCTGTGCGACTCCAAAGTAGCTATAAAACTCAAAACAAGCGTAAAATACATAATTTACAAGAAAAATAGCAAAGAAAGCATAAACAATAGATAGTAAATAGGATGTATTCTACACCCTATCAGATACCCACCAGTTTCAAGACTCATGATGCCGCCTGTTCAAGTTCAACAGCCTCCTAAAATTACTGGAACCATCCCTGCAGTTATTTCTCCATCCACTCAAGTTGAAGAAGTGCCAGATTCTCAAAGTCAAATGTTATCATCTCCTGGCTTAGTGGGTAAAGGAAAATCTGCAGCTGTCTGTCAAAATTTCACATCGTCAACTCAGGAGTCCCCTAATAACTTGATCAATATGGGCCCTTTTGGTAGCAGATCTACCTCTCTCAAGATTCATGAAATAGGAGCTACCCAAACCAAGCAACGCATCCCCTTGGTTAATGGACTACCACTTATTTTGAAGAAATTCCATAGTCATGATGATCGTCCTGCCTACTTTGAGTCTTATACCCGAGTCCAGTAACTCAGGACCTATCCGCACCAGCAACTCGGCCAGAAGGTTCAAAATGGCGGCTACCCCGACCCAAAAAACAGTTATTTCTATGGCAGTTGAGCATGATGCTTTGTCCAATTTGAAAAGGAAAATTAACCCTCGTGCTGAGCTCAAAAAAAGGACCAGATCTTCTTCTCCTTTCTTGGGTGACCATGCTTCTACCCCCCTCAAAATTGATAACTCTGAACCAGATTATTCTACTCTTTGCCCTCCTATCACCAAATTGAGGGACGTCTCCACTTTTAATCTATCCCAATGTACTTTCAATACCCATCCCTCTCCTGATGAATTTGGAAACTTCACTGTCCTACTGATGTTGCTTCAAATGACAATGGTGTCTAAAACAATTCCTCTCATGAGGCTGCTGATCTGAACCTGGATGCTACCCAAGGATCTATCTTTGCTGGTGGAAATATTCTCAATCTAATGGGAACCAGAATTCTACCAATCAGGTTCCTTCTTCCTCCACTCCCATTACCTCGTCCTCATCTTATCCTGTCATTTCTTGTTTCCCTGTTAATAATGTGAATATTGTTCAGTGGAATGTGCGTGGTCTTGGTAAGAAATCTTCTAATAAAGAACTTAGTATCCTCCTTAGGAATGTTAATCCTGACATCATCTTTTTGTCTGAAACTAAAATGCAAAATGATTTTGCTGCTAGAAAATTGAGAAATATGGGTTTCCCCTGTACTGCTCATGTGCCTTATGTTGGAAGAAGTGGTGGTCTAGTGCTGGCTTGGAAGAAAGAGATTGATCTTAATATTATCTCCGCTAGTAATAGGGGAATCCATGTTACTACTAGGGACATCATTCACTCTAAAACTTTCCACATTCATTTCATTTATGGAGAACCTAATACTGCCTTGACATAAGCTTTCTGGGAGACCCAATGTCAATTACCACCTATACCAATAGATGAACCAGATTTCTTCATAGGTGATTTTAATTCTCTCCTAGGTCCTGAAGATAAAAGTGGGGGTCTAGAGCTTGATGATTCTGATTTTGTTAATCCTAGGAACTTCTGTAATGTGTTTGATTTACATGATCATGGTTTCTCTGGTCCTAGATTTACCTGGTCTAACATGCAACAAGGTCCTGACCTTATTCTTGAAAGATTGGATAGATGCTTTCTTAATTCCCTAGCTGAATTTCTTTGTCCTAAGTTTTGTGTTAATAATCTGCCTAGAGACTCTTCAGACCATTGTCCCATGTATATTGGTTTTAATTTTGAAGTTATTTTCCTGCCAAAACCCCTCAATTTAATGACCATGTTGATGGAAGAACCTACTTGCAGGGATATTATAGCTAGTTCTCGGGTCTCAAGTAATGTTCCGGGTTCTCTGCTTTAACTTAAAGCTAAGCTCCTCAATACTAAGAGAGGTCTTAGGGAATGGAACAAGATTTCTTTTGGTAACCTCCAAACCAACATCAAAACCACTAGGGATGATCTGCTTGATCTCCAAATTCATAACCCTTCTGATTCCTCCTCTACCTCTAGATTAAGAGCTAGGCTAGAGTATCTTTATAATCTTGAGGAGCTCTATTGGAAGGATAAATCTAGGGATATTTGTCTCTTGGAAGGAGATATAAATTCTCCCTATTTCCATAGGGTTACTCTCTTTAGGAGAAAAAGGAATGCCATCAGCTGGATTAAAAATTCTCTAGGTGAAGTGGTCACTGACAGGGATAATATAAGCACCTCTTTCTTGGATTACTTTAGAAATATTTATTCCATTAAACCTCAGCAGTTTCAAGATGAAATTTTAGATTGTTTACCTGTTAAATTCTCCCCTGATCATAACTCTTTGTTAAATCTCCCTCTAACTGCTGAGGAAATAAAAAAAATTATTTTTCAAATGGGTGGTAAAAAAGCTCCTGGCCCTGATGGCTTCACTGGCCTCTTCTACCAAAAAAACTGGGATATTGTTGGATAAGCTATCATAGATATGACACAAACATGCTTTAGGACTGGCCACCTAGCTAAAGTTTTCAACACCACCAACATTGCTTTAATCCCCAAAGTTCCTTTGGCTGAATTAGTCTCCCAATATAGACCCATTGGCCTGTGTAACTTCATCTATAAAATCCTATCTAAAACCCTGGCCAATAGACTGAAACCCCTCATGTATAATATCATATCTCAAAACCAAAGTTCTTTTGTCCCTAAGAGAAGTATTTCTGATAATATCCTGCTTGTTAATGAAGCTTTTTATGCTGTTAACCATCACAAGAAGAAGGATGGTATTGTTGCTATCAAACTTGACATGTCTAAAGCTTATGATAATTTAGAATGGTCCTTTCTTAGCAAAGCTTTACTTAAAATGGGTCTGTTTGAGCACTGGGTTAATTTAGTCCACCAATGTGTTTCCACTGTTTCTTATTCTATCTTGCTGAATGGTAGTCCCACTGGCCTTATCAAACCTGAAAGAGGCTTGAGACAGGGTGACCCCCGTATCTCCTTACCTCTATATCATTTTCTTTGAAGTTTTATCAGCTTATATCAACCATTTGACCAGTAAAGGTATTGTGGAAGGTATCAGAGTTTGTAAAAATTCCCCTTGTATGACTCATATCTTGTTTGCTGATGATTCTCTTTTGTTTTCTAAAGCTACTGAAAAAGATTTTAGAAACATTAAGGACTATCTCCAAAAATACTGTCTTGCTTCTGGTCAGGAAATACACTTTAAAAATCTGGTATTTTATTCAGTAAGAAATTGCATGCTCCTCTTATAAACCATTTGTTTAACATTTTGGATATTCACAATTGAGATTTAGGGGAGAAATATCTTGGTACCCATATTGCTTTTCAGGCTTCGAAGATCCGGACTCATATGGGTCTACTACAAGCTATTGATGCTAGGATTACCTCTTGGATCCACATGCTCCTCTCCCAAGCAGCTAGAACTACTTTGATTCAACATGTTGGCCAGGCTATCCCTCTTTACCAGATGGGTGCCTTTCTTATCCCCAAGCACATTTGCAAAAAAATGGATTCTCACCTCTGTCAATTCTAGCGGGGAGAAACCCTTGATCCTAAGGATAGAAAACTTCACCTTCTAGGATGGGGTAACTTGTGTTCTCCTAAATCTGAAGGGGGCCTTGGATTTAGGAAAGATGAGCTTAACCAAAAGTTAGGTTAGCTAGGAATGCTTGGAAATTTATTGAAAGTCCTGATTGTCTTTTAGGTACTGTTCAGAAAGCTCGGTATTCTCCTAGAACTAGTTTTCTTAATGCCTCTTGCCCTGATAATTGTTCCTGGACCTGGCGTTGCTTTTATACCATTAAAGAAATGATTAAACCCTTCATCTCTTGGATTGTTGGAGATGGAAACTTCATAGACCCCTAGTGTGATAAATGGATTCATACTCTAGGTTCTGCCACCCCCAACCCTTTGGTCCCTCCTGACCCTTGTGTTAAAGTCTCTTACTTCATTGATGGTTCTACTAGATCTTAGGATTCAGTTAAATTAAACACCCATTTTGATGATGCTTTTGTTCAGAAGATCATCACCAATTCCCTTAAGCCAGCTATGCAATCCTGATAGGAGGGCTTGGGAGCTCTCAAAGGATGGTAGATTTTCCTCTAAATCTGCTTACTTGGGATTAAGAGGGTCTGGACCCTCCCCTAGTAATAAACTTTGGAAGTGCATTTGGAAAATTAATGTTCCTCACCGTATTCAGCTGTTTACCTGGAAAGCTGCTAGAAATGTGTTACCTGCTAAGTCTGTTTTACAAACCAGGATGCCTATGCACTCTGTCTCTAGTATTAGATGTTCTGATCCTTGTGAATCTGTTATGCATGCTCTTGTTTTGTGTCCCTTTGCTAGTCATGTTTGGAGCCTTGCCTCCTTTTGTGCTAATACCTCTATGTTCTCTTCTAGTTTTATGATTGATTGGTTGAATTTCTGGTTAATTGATCCTCCCACTAGAATCCCTACTGATAATCACTGTCTCTTTGTTGCCATCCTTTGATACTTATGGACTAGCAGAAACAACTTAGTCTTTAGAAACCTACAGGAAACTCACTCTACTGTTATTCGTAGATCTAAGGCCGTGCTTCTCACTGTAAAAGTTAGAGTACCCAACCCACCTAGTCATACCATTTCCTTTAGTGACCACTGGATGCCCCCTACTTTTGGCTGGATTAAGTGTAATACTGATGGTGCTTTTGATGACACTACTAAGGATAATGGTGCAGGCTTTGTGATGCGGGACTTCTCCAGCAAGGCTTCTTTATGTGCTTCCATCGTGTTTGAAGTGGAATCTGCTGAATAGGCTGAGGCTAGAGCTATCTAGGCTGGTTTAAAGAAAGCTGTGGAGTTAAATCTTACACATATCATAATGGAAGCGATGCGCAAGACTTGGTTTCTCAATTCTATGTTGTCTTTTTGATGGGAATCCAAGAACTGATGCTATTGTTAAAGACATTCAATTTTTTTCTTCCTCCCTTAGTGGTTGTATTTTCTCTTTTCAACCTAGAACTTGTAATTCTGTTGCTCATGAACTATCCAAATGGGCAAAAACAAACAAGTCGTCTATGTACTGGTCCGCCCCTCCTGTTTGGCTTCGGCCTTTTGTTGAGGAAGACCATTAGCCTTTTTGAAGGCCTTTGATTATTAAAATAATAATAATAATAATAATAATAATATTCAGTTGCCGAGTATCACAAATTGGTGGTTTTGTTTATAGGTTATAAAGCAAAGTAAATAACAAAGCAATAAACAAAGATATAATCAAGGACAAGAGATATGATCGAGGAATTGTACTTTGTTATTGATCAATCATTAAAGTAATATATTCATTTATTTGTCATTAATCATAGATTATCACCAACCGTAGGATATCAATAATCCCTAATATCCCCTAAATTCCTAATATTGTAGGATCAGAATATCGCGACATCAATACTTCGCGAGGTTAATAAAAGACGACGTTGCGAGGGAGTCGCAGGGAAGTAAAGTAAATGACGCAATGAATGACGACAGCCAGAACACGAGTAATATATGAAAATATGGCGAAATTTAATAGTGTCGCGAGATTACATACTTGAACGCTTGCGATATGTCGCAAGCCATTCCCGAAAATAAAGGACATCTTAGCTGTCATCCACTGTATACTACCCTATATAAAGGGTTGAGTAAGAGAGAGAAAGTTTCAGAGTGATTATAATTCTTTAACTCATTTCTATTTCACATTGTAAAGATTCAAGTATTCAATCAATAGAAATCATAATCATTGATCTTAAAATGACTTAATTGTGTATATTCTAGTGAGGGATGTAGTGTAGGATTTCCTGCAACTACATAATGGCGCTAGAAAAGTGGGACTTGGCGTAAATCAACCTTGTGAATTGAAAGAATCGGGAGTAACAAGAAAGAAATTTCACATAATTTTCAACAACTTACTAAAATTGAGAAATGGCTAGAAGAAGGAATGCATCGTAACAACCAACAATTGTAAGAAGAAGCGGGAGATTAGCTGGAGAAAGGAGAAATGAAGTAGGTGAACCATCAAGAATAAACGCAAGAGATAGAGAAGAATGTCAAATTCAACCACCAATTCAACCAGCACCAAATAGAGTAATATATTATGATAGGGTGAGTGTGCATACATGGAGATCAGATTCTATGGAAGAAAGAGAAGAAGTGCAACAATTGATAAATAATGGACAAGAAGAGAGAAATCGAGAAGAAATGGGAGAAACAACTCATAGAAATGAAGAAGTCGCAGCATTAGAAGCATTGAGGCAAACAATACATGAAGAAAGGCGATTAGAAGCGGAAGAACGTGCAAATTTAACAAGGCAAAACCATGAGTTAAGAATGGAAAATATGAGGTTGCAGAATAGAAGGTCGAGAAGTAATACCGAGTCAAGATCGGGATCGGTTAGAGATGATATGAGGAGAATATTACCTCGTAGAAAATGTTAATGAAGAAAATCTAGAAAGAGAGCCAAATCTCGGTGAAGGATGCTTTGCGAAAGAAGGGAGGTGGTGTGTATTCCACGTCCCGAGATTTTTCTGAGAATGGCCAAAATGACGGAAATCAAGTAAATAGGCAGCAGAATAGTCCAATTGGTGAAGAAAATCAGGAAGAAGGAAGAAGAATACTGCATGGGAGAGAAACACAGAGGAAACAAATGGAGATTGAAGATGACATCGAAAAGCATTATATCGAACAAGCGCGTCTAGCTTGCGAAAGGGAAAGATTAAGAGTAGAAATGGAAGAACGGGAATTGGAGGAAGCAATTCGGCAGAACAATCATGACAATCGAGAAAGAATGCGCGAGCAAAATCGCAACAATGGAAATATCAATGAAGAATATGAAAGAATTCAAAGGAGAACTGATAGACAACCAAGAAAAGAAAATTATAGATACAATGGTGTGCGAATTCGTGAACGAGATTAAGGAGAAAGTCGCAGAGAAAGAAGAGAAGAAAATGTTGAACAAGAAAATCAAGGTAGACATGAACGCAGAAGGAGAGAGGCGAGCTAAAAAGACCAATAAATTCGAACCCCGATGTAAATGAACAAATCTTAAGAGAGTTGGCGAGAGATGAGAGGAATGTTGAACAATAGAAGAGGAGGAGGAAGAAGGCAATTGGATGAGGCCATCGAAGAGGCTGCGAAAAACCCCTTTACACTAGAGGTGCGGTTAGGAGGAATACCCCCAAAGTGCAATTTACCCGCATTAACCAGCATTTTTGATGGAACAACTTGCGCAATACAACACATCAAAGCGTATGTGAGATGTATGCTACACTAGGAAAATCATGACGCCATATTGTTCAAATATTTCGCATCAAGTTTAACAGGAGAAGCACTGAAATGGTTTGAGGGTTTACCAAGAAACACAATCACGTCATTCAACCATTTACAAGCTATATTCTTAGGGGCATATATAAGTAACAACTCCTTGTGACCAGGAATTGAAGATGTATTTGGGCTGAAACAAAGAGTCGGTGAAAGTTTAAGACACTTAACTGTGAGGTGGAAGACAATGTGTAGCGAAATGGCTGGACGAGTGGATGAAAGATATCTTATTTTATCATTCATAAACGCTATGTTCGCAACCAATTTGTTATATATTCAAATCTTTAGAGTCAAGAATACAATTACAATGACTGAGTTGCGAGAACTTCAGGAGGAATATATAGCTCTGGAGGAAAGGCAAAACGAGATGGAATCATACCCAGTTGCGAATAAAAATTCAAACGCTGCGAATGCAAGCTTATTACCCAAGTTGATAAACACAATAGCGAGCACTTCGCAAGGGCAACAAGAAAAGATAATAGATGATGGACAGCCAAAGATAGTAGCTATGGGAAGCCGTGATCAGGAAGAGTTTGAAAGAGAAAGGAACTACTACAACCGTGGCGGCAATAACAAAATTCAAAGACTTGATCATCCGCAAGAAACTTATGGAAGTCGAAGGAAGAATTATCATGGAGGGCAGCGAAGTCACAGAGTAGTGTGGGAGGAAATCAAAATGCCACCATTAAATACTAGTGTTGAAAAAATATGGGAAGCTATACTCTTGATGGAAAACATACCGCACCATGGAACATGGGGAATGAGCCACCACCAAGTGATAGAAGTCACGAGTTCTGTTTCTTACCACCGCTTTCATGGACACTTAACAAATGACTGCAGAAATATAAAAAGAATCATCCTCGAATGATTGACCAAGGAAAGCTGAGTCATTTTCTAAAAAGTGAAGAGAAAGTTCAACTGTTACCACCACCGCGTAAATGCACGAGAACAAACTCAAAGCCAAAGGGGAAAGAAACATTCGTAATAGAAGTTGGATCGAAAGCTAAAAATTTGTTTTGCAACTCCATTGTACATTCATACCGAACAATTGAAGATTTTCATGATAATGTTCTCAGTAGGGTTTTTGCGAGGGATGATGATAATAAAGAAGTGATGAACATCGCGAAGACATCGCAGTTAAAAGAATGGCAAATGCAGATTATTTCGTTCACCATGCGTAAGAGATTCTGAAGGAAGAGAGACGCATGATATCCCATTGGTTGTAAAATTGGAAATTAATCCAAAACCCGTAGATGGCGAAGACGATGAAGCGAGAGAATTCCTGGGCGATCAATAGAATCTTAATTGATACGGGGAGCTCAGTAAACATTCTTTTCTACCATACTTACAAGACTATGGGTGGGAAGGATGAAGAATTGATACCTTCGACGTATAAAATATATGGTTTCAATGGCACAGTGAATAAGCCTAAAGGAGAAGTTCATATGAGAATACCTTTGCAAGGATTATCAATCAAATTTTGTTCGTGTAGTCGATGTGGAGCCCCCTTATAATGCATTGATCGGAAGGCCATGGTTGCACGAAATTCTCGGGCGTAGCGTCGACTTATCATCGGTGTATAAAGTTTCCTCATCCTAGAGGTGTCGGAATTATAAAGGAGATTGGACGAGAAGGACAAAAATGCTATGAGATTGATGTGGAGAGTTGCGAGGAGAGAGCGCAAAAAAAGAAAGATTTGGAAGCAAAATACAAAAGATGAACAAAGAAGAGAAAGGTTGATGGTGGATACCATAGATACAAGAGGTGAAGATACATTGCGAAGCAAGTGCATGAAAACGGTCGAAAATTATGATGGAAAGGAATCATTAAGAGATTTGAATGGTGCAGAGGCAGAGAGCAGCAGGAGCAAAAAGTGTAAGAAATGAATAAACAATAATTGAAGAAGAAATACGTGAGAATCTCGCCATCAAGAATGTATGAAAATCTGATTGAAGAATTGAAAAACAAAAATGAATAAATAAAGCAAGATTGTGCGATAGCTTCGCAAACAAAATAACAAGAGAAAACCAAAAATGAATGATTGAATGAATTAACAAAAATGAAAGAGTGAGTGAATGGGACGAACCTTTATGGCGTACACCCTAGTTCGCGAATGATATTTTGCAAGAGGAAAATGTAAGACCTAAAGTGCGTCATATAAGGGGGTATCTCTTGACATGGCTCGAGGGGAAAAGGTTACACCGCTCCCGGAACCCGAGTCATGGAGATTTGGGGCCCATGAAAGCCTATCCGGGAGAGATACCTTGGATTTCCAACTATATATATAAGGTTATACCCTGGTTGGACGCCCGAGGGTCTCTTCCAAGGAGTCCGTGTATGCTCAAGGCGCCGGGGTACACGGTTGAGCCAAGAGTGCCTGGGGCATTTGAAGTGTCTCGGCCATTCTTGGCAAGTCTTGGCATATGTTACACTCGGCCCGAAGAAAACTCCACCTAGGGTGCAGTCTCGTAACCATAAACCCTATAGGTATAAGGGATAAGAGGCTGCGAAAACAACTGGTTGTTGTTAAGACTGGATGGGAGGAGCTAGTCTTGTATGGCCGATGTACGCCTCCTTGAAGGGGCAACCAGGGAGATGATAAGGGCAGCACCCTCCATTAGGGAGCTGATAAGTGTCACAAGACGGCAATGTCATGGGGCTTTATATTTGCAAGAACATTTAGGCCTGTCATATTGTCGCAAATGAAATATCCTGCAGAGGCAAAAATACTAAAGAAATGGTAAGACAAGATCAATGGGTCATTACATGAAAGTGTAAGGACGTCCTGCGATCTTGTCGCAAGACGTCAATGTCATGGGATTTTATATTCGCAAGAATATTTAAACTGTCATATTGATGCAAAAGGAGGGGTGACAAAATAAGACCTTTACCTAGGAAGGCAAAATAAGACCACACAAAAACAATGATAAGACAAGATCAATGGGTCAGTACATGAAAATGTAAAGACGTCCTGCGATTTTGTCGCAATGATGAATTTCAACATAAATGATGATAAAATAAACACAAGAAATCGAGTAAGCAAACAAGCTTGCGAGTACGATTATATTTCTTCATTTATCTGTGAAGAATCAGCAACAACAGTTACGAAATTAAGAAGTATCATTACTTAAAGATTATCGACTTGATTTATCTCATATGAAAATAAATAACAGAGGCAAGTGTAGGATCATAATATCGCAATGCATAGGGCTCACGGGATCAATAAACGACGGTACCGCGAGGGAGTCGCAGGAAGCTAAAATAAACGACGCAATGGGAAATAACGACACACAAAATAGCCGAAAGACATGAAACCCGCGAGGGATAAGAAGTGTCGCGAGATTGAATAGTTGTATACTGGCGACACTTCGCGAGACATTCCCGAAAATAAAGGATAGCTTAGCTGTCATCCACTATGTATTACCCTATATAAAGGGTCGAGTGAGTCTGTAAAAAAGGAGAGATCTTTTGAGAATTGTAAGGCAAGTCATTAGGAGAGAGAAAGTTTAAGAGTGTTTTAACTTCTAAGTGTAATTCTATTTTCCTGTGTAAACACTTCATGAATTCAATCAATAAATGTTCTTGATCTTACATCTTCTAATGGACTAATTAAGCAAAATCGAGTAAGGGGTGTAGTGTGGGAAATCCTGCTACTACATATGCGCTAGAAACGGGGATTTGTCGAGAGATTGACGTAGAAATTGGAAGGAATTTGGATTAACGAGAAAAAAGATTTGGAGAAGATACTCAATAATTCATTGGAAAAGAAAAATGGCTATAAGAAGAAATGTACAAGGGCAACCAACGATTGTAAGAAGAAGTGGGGAGACTTGCTGGAGAAAGGAGGAATGAAACAGGGAGAATCATCAAGGATGAATAGGAGAAATGATGGAGAAGATCAAAATTGCCCACCAATCTCCCCGTAGCTTAACACGGCCGAGGATTATGATAGAGTAAGTGTACATACTTGGAGATCCGATTTCAAGACGAGAGAGAAGAGGGCAGCGGTGTTGGTGAACAATGGACAAGGAGGAGGAGAGCAAGAAATGAATGGAGAAATGAATCCAGTAACTTAAGAAATCGCAGACATTAGAAAGATTGGAGACAAACAATACATGAGGAGAGACGGCTAGAGGCAGAGGAACGAGCAAACTTGACAAGACAGAACCATGAATTGAGGATGGAAAACATGAGGTTGCAAAATAGGAGATCTAGAAGTAGAGTGAGATCAAGTTCAAGGTCGAATGGAGAAGAAAGAAGAAGAGTTTTACCTGTGAAAAGCACCAATGAAGAAACACAAAATCCGAATATAGAGCATGGCGAGAGAAGAGGAGAAATAGAAGATCGTTATATTCCTCACCGAAAATCTTCAAAATGAGCGGAATAGGGAAAATCAAAGAAACATGCAACTCCAAGAACCGAATAACCCGTTCTTTGAAGGGAGAATAATCTTGCACGGAGAGAAGAGGCGAGAAGAAACCGAGAGATCGAGGATGACATCGAGAGACACTACATTGAACAAGCGCGACTAGCTCGCGAGAGAGAAAGGCTAAGAGAAGAAATGGAAAATCAAGAGATGGAAGAAGCAATCCGGCAGAATAATCATGACAACCGCGAGAGAAGAAGGGAACAGAATCGTACCAATAGAAATATTAATGAAGAATATGAGAGGGTGCAGATGATGAGAGCTGAGAGGCAACCAAGAAGAGAGAACAACCGATATAATGGCGTGCGAATTGACGAAAGAAACGAAGAAGAGCGTCGCGAGGAAAGAAGAGGAGAAGATAATGAGCAGGAAGGTCAAAATAGGCATGAGCGAAGAAGGAGAGAAGCGAGCTAAAAAGACCAGAGAATCAAATTCTCGGAGGCAAATGAACAAATCTTAAGAGAACTAGCGAAATGAGAGGATTCTCGAACAATAAAAGGGAAGGAGGAAGGAGACAAGCGGACGAAGCCATCGCAGGCCGCGAAGAACCCTTTCACGCTAGAAGTACGAGATGGGAGGAATACCTCCTAAGTGCAATTTACCTCGCATTAACCAACATCTTTGATGGAACAACCTGTGCGATAAAACATATTAAGGCTTATATGAGATGTATGTTACAATGGGAGAATCATGATGCCATATTGTGCAAATATTTCGCGTCAAGCTTAATAGGAGAAGCACTAAAGTGGTTTGAAAGTCTACCAAGCAACACAATCACATCATTTAATCATTTACAAGCCACATTTCTGGGGGCATACATAAGTAACAATTCTTCGCTATTGTGTGTATTGAAGATGTGTTCGGGTTGAAACAAAGGGTTGGCGAGAGCTTAAGGCATTGACAATAAGATGGAGAACCATGTGTAGCGAAATGGCGGGAGCGGGTTGAGGAGAGATATCTCATCCTCTCATTTGTGAATGCCTCTCTTTGCGACTAACTTGTTATACATTCAAATTTTTAGAGTCAAAAATACAATCACGATGGCGAATCTGAGAATTACAGAAGAATATATCGCCTTAGAAGAAAGACAGAATGAAATGAATTCTTATCCAATCGCGAACACAAACTCGAATGTTTGCGAACGCAAGCTTGTTACCTCAGTTCATCAATACGGTGGCGAGCACTTCGCAAGGACAAGAAAAGGAGAGCCGATGAGGGACAAGAAGATAGTAGCCATGGGAAGCCATGATCAAGAAGAGTTTGAACGTGAAAGGAATTACTACAACCGTAATGAGCAATAATAAGATTCAGAGGCTAGATCATGTGCAAGAAACTTATGGTGGACGAAGGCAAAATAACCGTGGAGGGCGAGAGAAGTCATAGAAAAAGATGGGAACAAATTAAGATGCCTCCACCGAATGCTAGCGTTGAAAAGATCCTGGGAAGCTATACTTGTGATGGAAAATGTACCAAAGCACCTTGGAATGTTGAATGGAACCACCGCCGGGCGATATAGAAGTCATGAGTTTTGTTCTTACCATCGCTTCCATGGGCATCAAACAAACGATTGCAAAAACATAAAGAGAATTATTCTCAGGATGATTGATCGTGGAAGTCAATCACTTTCTAAAAGGAGAAGAAAAAGGCCGACATTACCACCACCACCGTAAATGCACAAGCAAATGTGTCAGCGAAAGGAAAGGAAACATTTGTGATAGAAATCGGAACGAAAGCCAAAAATTTGAATTGCAACTCTATCGTCCACTCTTATCGCACAATCGAAGATTTTCATGACAACGTGCTCGGTGAGAGTCTTTGCGAGTAGAGATCTTTGATGATAAAGAAATAATGAGCTCAGCGAGAACAACGCGATTAGAAAAGTGGCAATTTCAAGACTATTTCCTTCTCTGCAGATGAAGTGCCAAAAGGAAGAGAAACACATGATAGCCCGTTGGTTGTGAAACTAGAAATTAACCCGAAACCAGTTGATGGAGAAGATGATGAGGCAGAAGCTTGCTGGGCGATCAACCGAATCTTAATCGACACCGGAAGTTCGGTGAATATTCTCTTCTACCATACTTACAAGACGATGGGAGGAAAAGATGAGGATTTGATCCCCTCTACATACAAGATATATGGCTTTAATGGCACTGCAAACAAACCAAAGGGAGAGGTTCACATGAGAATACCTCTACAAGGATTATCAACTGGTATTTTATTCTGTGTGGTTGACGTGGAATCTCCATACAATGCGCTGATTGGGAGGCCATGGCTTCATGAAATCTTGGGAGTCGCGTCAACGTATCATCAATGTATTAAATTCCCACATCCAAATGGCATTGGTATTATACAGGGAGATTGGAAGGAGTCGCAACAATGTCATGAAGTAGATGTAGAAAGTCAAGAAGAAAGGAATGCCAAAAGAAAAGGTTGGAAACAAAGATGAGAGATGAGCGAAAGAGAAAGGAAAAATTGATGGTGGATGCCATAGAAGTAAGGATTTGAACATACCTCGCGAGGTGAATGCCTAGAGACAGCGAATATTATGGTAATAAAGAAGCAAAGGATATGAGGAGCAAAAGGCATAAGAAGTGAATAATCAACAAAAACGGGAGAAAAAGTAGCAATTGAAGTAATGATGTGCGAGAAATCTTTGAAAGCCAAGAGTATATGGGAATTCAATTAAGAAAGAAAAATGAAAATACGTAGTGTGCGAATACTTCGCAAACAAGAATCAGCAAATAATGAAACTTGAATGATTGAATGATTTAACAAATATGAATAAGTAAAAGAATGGGACGAACCTTTATGGCGTACACCCTAGTTCGCGAATAACATTTCGTAAGAGGCAAATGTAAGACCTAAAGTGCGTCATAATGGGGGTATCTCTCGACATGGCTCGGGGGAAGGTTACACCGCTCCCGAAGCCTCGAGTCATGGAAATTTGGGGCCCATGAAAGCCTATCCGGAAGAGGTACCTTGGATTCCAAACTATATATGTAGGTTATACCCTGGTTGGGCGACCGAGGGTCTCTTCCTAGAGTCGAGTGCATGCTCAAGGCGCCGAGGTACACGGTTGAGCGAGTGCCCAGGATGGATGAACCTACCCCTGGCCATTCTTGGCAAGTCTTGGCATGCGTTGCACTCGCCCGAAGAAAACTCCACTTAGGGTGCAGTCTCGTAACCATAAACCATATAGGTATAAGGGATAAGAGGCTGCGAAAACAACCGGTTGTTGTTAAGACCGGATGGGAGGAGCTAGTCTTGTATGGCCGATGTTTCGCCTCCTTGAAGGGGCAACCGGGGAGATGATAAGGGCGGTGCTCTCCCTTGGGGGGAGTGCCAAAACAGACGCAAATGTCATGAGGCTTTGTTTTCAAGGAGACTTAGGCTTGTCATATTTGTGCAATGATCCCCGCAGAGGCAATAATACTAACGCGAGGGTAAGGCAAGATCAATGGGTCTTTGCACGAAGTGTACGGACGTCCTGCGATTTCGTCGCAAGACGGCAATGTCATAGGACTTTATATTCGCAAGGATGTCTAGACCTGTCATATTGTTGCAACCAAAACATCCTGCAGAGGCAAAAATACTTGAAAAAATGATAAGGCAAGATCAATGGGTCTTTACATACAAGTGTAAAGACGTCCTGCGATTTTGTCGCAATGAAGTGATGGCAAGGGGGAGGACCTCTAACTAGGAGGTCCGACTTGGAAGACCACACAAAATGATAAGGCAAGGTCAATGGGCCTTTGCATGAAAGTGTAGAGGCGGCCTGCGACCTTGTCGCAGCAAAAAGAGATAGCATTCTCAATTCATAAAGATATCTGCGACCTCGTCGCAGCCATACATTTCAACAACATTAAAATTATTATCCAACAAAATATATGAGGATAACTAACTTCTTCCATCGGAAGATAAATATCGAGGCAAGTATGGGAATGGAAAAGATGGAATATTGTTATTCATCTTCCGTGAAAGAGTTATACATTAATAATGTTAGCCAATTATATTACAAGGAAGAACTACCAAAAAGGGGAGTGAAGATTGAATTCATGAAAAAAGAGTTCACTATAACAAAGATACAAAGAATGTACGAGATATTACACGCAAGAAAAAGAAAACAAAAAGAATTATATCTTTGGTGATTCTTCTTCTTCATCCGATTCTTTCAGTTTTATTATTCTCATCGCCGAAATTTTCTTCTTCGCCGGCTTCACTATCGAAACATCGAGAGACGGGTAGATTCTCAGAACCTTTTCAAGAAGCCGGGGATATGTATGCAAAGGGATGTTCGGGTGTTTACAAACATACTCCATGGCTCCATTGCGAAAACGAACGGCATCATTATTAAAGTTCTCCTTTGTCGTTTCAAATTGTTTCTTCAACTTGGAATACTTATTATTACGAGAGGAGAGACTCTTCGCAAGTCGTTGTTTTTCGTGATTCAAGTTCTTCAATTCTCGTTGGAAAATTCCGTGAGTTGTTCTTTCTCGATTCAAGATCCCTAATTCTAACTTTGAAGTCTCTTCAGATTAACAAATAAGTAACAACAAGTTAATAATTTACAAGCAATACTACAAAAAGTAAGAAGTAGTAAGGTGTAATAAATAACCTTCTCTATCGGATATCATATCTTTAATCAAGGAAGTATGCTCGGCGTGAAGACTAACATCAACACCTAAGTTATTCCCGGCATTATCTAAAACTTTCGCAGCCCAAAAGCGAATTCATCGTCACTATTTATAACAAGGAGGGAACGAATTTGATCTTCTCGCTCACTAAGCAAGGAGTTCGCGAAGCAATTCATCCGTTCAATTTGTAGTGCAAGGAGAGATTTTTGAAATGTTGCTAATGTCGTGCACCATTGTTAGCAATGCGATCTTTATCATCTATAAGGTCGCTAATTTTCTTCCTCAAAATTTTGATTTCTTTATTGGACTCGAGAAACATTCGTTTAAATTGGTTGGCGACACTTAAACCAGATCTATGTTCAATTTCTAAAAGACGATATTTGGTCCGAAGTTCATTTAATGAAAGGAGTTAATTTTGTTTGATGAACTACTTAAAGAGTCGTTGAGGTGAGCGAGAAGAAGGTTATTATCCATAGGATCGGGAAATGTATGGAGAAGGATAGCCTCATCGGAGAGATTATATACATCTCGAAAGTAATAAGTTAGGTAGCAATATGCGACCGATAAAATAAAAATAGTGAAAGGAGGAAAAATTTTATACCATAAAGTTCTTTGATTGGCGTTTTGAAGAGTGGACACCTTATCCTTTTGGGAGTTAAGTTCGGTGTTTAACTTTTGAATTCTCTCGTCTTTATCGCGAGATGACGCAGCTTCGGTCTCTAATTCTTGAATCTTCTTGCTCAATTGCAAATTCTTCTTTTCAAGATTGTTGCGTCTTCTCTCAAGGTCTGAGGCAACTACAAAGGAAGATCTTCCAACCTATAAAAGAAGATAGAAAAATCATTAAAACATATATATATACTAAACAATTTAAAGTTAGCGAGGAAGTATGCCTCGTATACACATACCAGAGACCCAAGTGCATTCAAAAGGTCGGGAGACACAACTCTAGAGACTCCATTGAATGAATTATTGCCTTCCAAAGAAAGCAAAGATTACACACGTTTGCGAGAGCCCCACAAAGAGAAGCTAGGGGAGCATCTCCCATTCCTTGGAAACAGTCTGAGAAGATGCTGGATAATTGATCCATGGAAGAACTGGTCGATGGAATCTTCTTGGCGAGAGAAGGATTCGATTCATGGTTATCCTCGTCAGAAGATTCAGAGCTTGAGCTAAGGCGAGAAGAGGATTGGACCTTTCGCTTCTTAGTTAAGGGGGCAGAGGATTTACCCTTGCGAGCGACAGTTTTACCCTTACTTTTAGTCTTCGCAGCAATAGTTTCTTCAACTCCAACCTTCGCATACGCGTAAAGATAAGAAACAGAGGCAACAATATTGTTTTAAATAAGAAGAAAGGAAGTGATTCTTACTTCACCCGTAAGCGATCGAAGCAATGTCAGAGTATCCTCCGACGGATCCTTTTTGTAGCTTCTTTTCAACGGCTATCCGAAAGATTTCACAAACTCAAACGATTATAGAAAGAAAATTACGAAAGCCAAATTTAAAGTCGGAAACATACCTCTTTCTTCTTTCTCAGTGCCATTTGAATTCCCAAGGATGATATCCTGCGAGATTCGCAGGAAGAATATGCGAGCCCGCGATGTAAGGACCATTTAAGATCAAGGGTACGACCCACCATTTCTCATCTTTGGAATGACGAGGAGAGGTATTATTGCCTGGGTGCCAATCAATGTCTTGCATGAGTAATTTATCTTCAGAGACATTATCCTTTTTCTTAGACATTTAACGCCAAAAATGAGATCTCGCATTCACCATAGTTATCACCGAGTAATTTTCAAAAAAAGTTTTCCACAAGTGTATTTCTCAACAGCCTATTTCCAAATCAGAATTTGGGATTTAAAAGCAGAATTAGGGTATAAAGATCCTTTGCCCGCACCACGGTTCGCGAACTCAAGCATCAAAGCGAATACAATCGCCACTTAATTGATAAAAACGCCCCGAGAGAATTTTTCATGGGCTAAAATTTCATAAAATAAAGGCAACTCAGATTGTACAAAGGGAATAGGAAGTCCCGCGAGAAGCTGACCGAGCGAGACTATAATCTTTTGATCATCACATTGATGATCAGAGAAAAGATTTACAGAAAGAATGGATGAGGGTTCTTGATCAGGAATGGTTGACGAGTAAAACCCTTCTCGAGCAACTCTGTTGAACTTCTTCAAAAGAAGTTTTGTATCCACGATCGATGAAGCCATTTATCGGTATGGGAATGGATGGAAGATTGGAGATTAAAAACAGCGCTAGAAAGGATGAAGAAAAGCTTTGCAAGAGCGGGGAGCGCAAATTGCGGAAGGAGAGAATCAAAGAAAAGTTGCAGAGACAAACTAAAAGATGAAAAGGAGGGGAAAAGAAAACTATATATAGGGGAAAAGAGCCTCGAGAAAACGAGGTCATTTAATGCGAAGAGACATGAACGGTCAAGAAAAAGTGGTTGAAAGAGACGTGTCAAGAGAAGACATTAATAATCAAAATCCGTGTAAAAGTACAAAAACGAAGATTCTAAAGATAAGCAATCGCGGCAACAATATTGTAAAAATCTCATGGTACTCTTCCCTCAGGAGAAATATGAGGAGAGATAAGAGACGATACTTCATATATATCTCAAAGAAGCTCGAAACTTCGCAAAAGAATAGAGGCAAGTACGTACTTTTCAAGTACAAAGATTCTTCCGCTCGTTCCTTCATCAACAAAACCAAAGATCACTACAACAACGATTTTTCCTTAAAGATCGCTCTTCAAGCAATATTCAAGGAAAAGAGGCAAGATGTAGGATCATAATATCGCAATGCATAGGGCTCACGGGATCAATAAACGACGGCACCGCGAGGGAGTCGCAGGAAGCTAAAATAAACGCGCAATGGGAAATAACGACACACAAAATAGCTGAAAGACATGAAACACAAGCGAGGGATAAGAAGTGTCGCGAGATTGAATAGTTGTACAGCGACACTTCGCGAGACATTCCGAAAAATAAAGGATAGCTTAGTGTCATCCACTATGTATTACCCTATATAAAGGGTCGAGTGAGTCCAAAAAAGGAGAGATCTTTTTAGAATTGTAAGGCAAGTCATTAGGAGAGAGAAAGTTTAAGAGTGTTTTAACTTCTAAGTGTAATTCTATTTTCCTGTGTAAACACTTCATGAATTCAATCAATAAATGTTCTTGATCTTACATCTTCTAATGGACTAATTAAGCAAAATCGAGTAAGGGGTGTAGTGTGGGAAATCCTGCTACTACAGCAAGTATGGGAATGATTAGAATAAAAACTTGTTATTTATTTTCATATGATAAATTTACAATGAGAGATTACAAAATGGAAGGTTAAAAGGATAAATATACAAATATCACAAGAAGAGAAAGGAAAATGGAACAATCTAGCAACTTATTCTTCTTTATCAGACTCTTCTTCTTCGCTTACATCACTATCAGAGACATCTGAGCAAGGCATATTATCAGGAACTTCATCGAGAAGATAAGGATATGAAGAAAGAGGAATGTCGTGATCATTGCAAATCTGTTCAATAGTTTGGTTGCGAAAACGAACAACATCATTATTGAAATTCGCCACAGTAGTTTGTAGTTGCTTCTTCATCTTAGAATATTTGTCATTGCGAAGAGATAAGTCTTTTGCAAGTTGCGCTTTCTCAGATTCAAGTTCCTTGATTCTAGTTTGAAACCTCTTCTCAGATTCTGCGAACAAATGACAATGAGTTAGCGACTTAATAATGATTTCGTAAAAAGAAGTGGAAAAATAATGAAGAATAGTAAAACAACCTTCTCTCATCGTAAATCATATCCTTAACCAAGGCATTATGCTCAAGCATGAAGGCGACGTTAACACCTAAGTTTTTTCGGCATTATCTAAAACCTTCGCAGCCCAAGCGAATTCATCATCATTATTTATGACAAGAAGTGAACGAATTTGATTTTCTCGCTCATTAAGTATGGAATTTTGGCGAAGTGATTCATCTCGTTCAATTTGGACTTCAAGAATAGTTTTTTGGAATTTTGTTATTGCTTGTGCACCTTGATTAGCAATGCGATCCTTATCATCTATGAGGCTGCTAATCTTTTTCCTTAGAATACTATTACTCTCCTGGGAGTCAAGATATAAACGTTTAAATCGGTTGGATAAACCTAAACTAGATCTATGTTCAATTTCTAAAAGATGAAGTTTGGTTCGAAGTTCATTTAATGAGAGAGAATTAGTCTTGTTTGAAGAACTACTTAAAGATTCATTGAGATGAGCGAGAAGAGCATCATCATCCATAGGTTCAGGGAATGAATGGAGAAGGATGGCTTCGTCAGAAAGATTATAAACGTCTGCGAAAATGATAAGTCAGGCAAAGAAAAATAAATGGCAAAGTAGAAATGAAGAAAATAGGAGGGTGTTATACCGTAAAGTTGCTGATTAGCACTTTGAAGTGTGGATATTTTGTCTCTCTGGGAAGAAGACTCAACTCCCAATTGTTGAATTCTCTCGTCCTTCTTGCGAGATGTCGCAACTTCAATTTCTAGCTCTTTGATCTTCTCCTTAAGTTGAAGATTTTTCTTCTCAAGATTGTTGCGTCTTTTCTCGAGGTCTGAGGCAACGACAAAGGAAGCTCTCCCAGACTATAAAGGAAAGTAAATAAATTGTTAAGGTAAGGTTTATAATCGAAATCGCAAAGAAATAATGAAATATGAACATACCAAAGCACTGAGTGCGTTTAAGAGACTGGGTGTCATTGTTCGGGAAACTCCGCGAAAAGATTCATTATCCTCTAACAGAGGGGCATCGCAAATTTTAGCGAGCTTCGCAAGTAGCGAGATAAATGATCATCACCCAATCCTTGCATAGAATCGGAGAAGACACTAGACAATTGTGCCATAGCAGAAGCAACCGAATGACTCTCCTTCGCAGAGGAAGTACCAACCTCATTGTCATCTTCGTCAGAACTCTCGCGGGTTTGGGAACTAGAACGAGAAGAGGGATGGATTTTCCGTTTTTTAGAAGATAGAGCAGAAGATTTATCCTTGCGAAGAGTAATTTTATTCTTGCCCTTAACCTTCGCAGCTTCGGGAATGTCAATTTCTTCAATAACCTTCGCACACGAATGAAGATAAGAAATAGAGGCAACAATATTGTTAAAAATAACAAAAGAAAGTATTTCTTACTTCATCCGTGATTGATCGGAGTATCGCTAGAGTACTCTCCTTGGGACGTCTTTCATAACTCCTTTTCAATTTGGCAATCTGAAAATTTTACAAATCTAGTAAATATGAGAGGAGGAAATATCGCAAAGCAAACCTGAAATAGGAAGTATACCTCTTTTGCCTTCTCGGGCCACTTAAATTCCCAAGGACAATAGTTTGCGAGATTCGCAGGGAGTGTATGCGAACCTGCAATATAAGATCCACTCAAAAACAGAGGAACAACCCACCACTTCTCATCCTTGGAATACCGAGGAACGTTATTTTTGCCCGAGTGCCAGTCAATATCTTGCATGAGCAGCTTATCACTGGAAATATTATCTTTTCTCTTCAATCGAGCACCCCAAATGAGATTTATCATTTCTCATATTTGTTACTTCATAATTTACAAAAAGTTTTCCCCAGTATATTTCTCAGCGTCTATTTCTAAATCCGCGAATTTAGGATCTTTGACATCATCAGGATATAAAGATCCCTTGCCATCGCCACGGTTGGCGAATTCAAGCATAAGACGGATGCAATCACCGCTTAGTTGATAAACTGCTCGCGAGAATTTCTCGTGAGCAAGAATCTCATAGAATAAAGGTGTCTCGGGATTGTAGAGAGGAATGGGAAGGTCTGCGAGGATTTGACCTAGCGAGACTATGATTTTCTGATCATCACACTGATGATCAGAAAACAACCTTGCAGAAAGTATAGATGAAGATTCTTGATCAGGAATGGTTGATAGGATGAAGCCCTTCTCTTGTAAATTCTTTTGAGCTTCATTAAAAAGGGGTTTGTATGTACGACCAAGTGAAGCCATTTTTAGGGTATGGGAATGATTAGAAAATTGAAGATCAAGAAAAACAAAGAAGGGAAGATTTACAGCAGCAGAAACGCAAATTGCGGAGGAAGAGAAGTTGCAGAGGGAAAATAAAAGAGAAGAAGAGAAGGGTGAGAAAACTATATATATAGAGGGAAGAACCCTCGAGAAGACAAATGCATTTAATGCGAGATGGGACGTGAATGGTCAAGAATAAACGGTTGAAAGAGACGTGTCAAGAAAGGAATGGAAGAAGAAACACTTGTAATAAATTACATACGGGAGTGAAACAGATAAAGATGAACAATTGCGAGATAAAGATGAACAATTGCGGCATTTTAAAATATTGGTTCTCATGACATTCTCTCCTTCGCAGAGAAGACATGAGAAGAGGCAAGATGTAGGATCATAATATCACGACATCAATACTTCGCGAGGTTAATAAAGACGACGTTGCAGGGAGTCGCAGGAAGTAAAGTAAATGACGCAATGAATGACGACAGCAGAACACGAGTAAGATATGAAAATATGGCGAAATTTAATAGTGTCGCGAGATTACATACTTGAACGCTTGCGATATGTCGCAAGCCATTCCCGAAAATAAAGGACAGCTTAGCTGTCATCCACTGTATACTACCCTATATAAAGGGTTGAGTAAGTCTGTTGGGAGGAGAGTTCTTTTTGAATTGTTAAGCAAGTTTTGAAGAGAGAGAAAGTTTCAGAGTGATTATAATTCTTTAACTCATTTTTATTTCACATTGTAAAGATTCAAGTATTCAATCAATAGAAATCATAATCATTGATCTTAAAATGACTTAATTGTGTATATTCTAGTGAGGGGTGTAGTGTAGGATTTCCTGCAACTACAAATATCACTGGATACGAGAGTGCTTGACTACTAGATTTTATCCATCTATGCCACCATGAATAAGCTCTCAAGGTATATCCTAATCGAATGCTTTGGGTTTTATGAATTAGGTTGATCCTAGCATAAAATACATAAGCTCGGTCTGCTTGCTAGTGTTGTTTCTACACGCGATTTCTGCACCGAATCCCTCTGCAAGGTTTTACATTTTCTACTTATTCCAAAATTACGGATATCGTAACCACTTACTATAAATATATCAATCAATATATAAGTTTAGTATGCCTAAACAATCAATCAGTCAATCACAAACATTCATCATAGTAGATAGAAAAAATAATCATATGAAGAAATCAAAATAGATTCATATATTAAATCAGATCTTGTTTAGAACTTAGAATTCATCCTCAATCAAATAGGAGTTTAGCTACACATGGGTTTAGTAAAACCAATGATATACATATGAGATAATCAAAGACAAATAGATATGATGATGGAAGTGATAGGTGTAGAATACACCGTATTTTCTATGAAGAGTTTATGCTTTCTTTGCTATTTTTCATGTGAATTATGTATCTTATGTTTACTTTTGAGTTTATTAGGTGCAATGGAGTCATTTGGAGCAAAAAGAAGTGGAAATGGCTACAAAAGTGAAGTCACAAGTGAAGAAGGGCCAAAAACCCAGTGGAACTCGTTCAAATACAAGATTTCTACTTTTCATTGTGTAGAGGACGAGAAGACGAAGGCAATGGCGAAAGAACGGAGTCATTCCGAGTTCGTATGAAGAAGTTATGAGCAAAACAAGAACTTGAAGCAAAAAGGGCAAAATGATCATTTTCTAGGACAAGTGCTATTGGTAACCCCACCAGACGTTAAGGGGTAGCCATTCTATTAAGGGGTGAACTGTTCCAAAGGGACTACTACCGGGAGCCCATCCACATGTTAAGGGGTAACCATATGAGAGACGCTAAAGACAGATTATTCTTCGTTAAGGGGCACCTCGTTCCCATTTATATGACCTAACAACATAACTAGGTCGAGAAAGCCATTTCTTCCCCAATTCTTGTTCTTCTTATCTCTATCTCTCTGCCGCTGTTACAAATCGATGAAGGAGGCAGCTTCAAATTGAGAGAGTTTAGGAGAAATCAAGTTATGAGAGAGGACAAATTGAAGAAATGGGGATGACTATTGTTACGTGAATCGGATTCAGGTGACGAGAGGGATTTGAGATGTTGAGTGGTTGATTGTCATGGATTGTTGCCATACAGGGAGAGAAGGGTGTTTCTCAGGAAGCTGTAGAAGATGAGTTTGATTTGAGCGTCTGCTAGGCTCAAGAACAGTGGGTATTGGACGAAATTGAAGATGAATTAAGTGGAGGATTGAATACGAGATGAATTGAAGACGGTCGATTTGATGTTAATGATTGGTTCAAGGGTTGATTAAACATGGGTGTGTGCTTAATCTCGTGAACGATGTCTGCTTGTGAAGAAATTGATGTTCATGGTTTTCTTGGTGGTGCTCAAGTTCAAGGTCCGGCAGTCGGTATTGAAGCCACAGGGAATAAGGAGCTTCTTAACTCGGGGTTTGTTACTAGATCGAGATGGAATTGTTGTTGGAACGATTAGAAGCCGAGATTGCAATAGGAAGAACAAGAGATGGTGTTATTGATTGAAACATCAATGGAGAGAATGGGAATTCATGGCAAGAAGACAAAGGTTGAGAATGGGTTGTGATGACTTGGATTCGAGTAAGAACCTCGTGTCCGTAAGATTGGAGTGAAAATGGAAGCTGCTCACGAGACAGCTTATGAGTTGTGCTCGTAGTTCACATTGGTTGAACTAGATGGAGAGAAAGGCTGAAATGGCATTGCAGGGAGATGGAGATTGAGGCGGTGATGCTATGGGCTAAGCAAACAAATTGTGGTGGTGAGAGATTACGGGTAGAGAGGTTCAGCGGGTATTGAATTGAAATGGGCCTTTGGATGGAAGAAGCAAAGATGTGCATTATAGGTAAAGAGCAAATGGAGCAATCCAGCTTGGATGACGAGCTCGTGACGAAAAGAGTCTCGAATGGCGGTATGTTGGCGGCGATGTCGAGTGAGGGATTCGTGGATGGCTCTCTGCGGTGGAGGAGCAAGGTTTCCATATCACAGTATGTACGAGTCACATGACAGATTGCAGTTGCAGCTGTTGTTGCTGTTTCCAGGGAGTTCCAGGGAATGTGATGTTGTAGGTGATTGCAGGTGGAATAGGGCTTGTGTTGCTGTGATGATGTAGCAACGGACTAGGTGGTTTGTGCAAATGGCAGTTGTGATTGGAGCTGGTAATCTGTGCATCTGGTGCTGATGTTGCCATGGATGAGAACGGATCTTGGCAGAGATGGATGCAATAGCACTGCAATGGAGTGTTGGTCTAGGATTGTGTTGTCTGCTGTTCAAATGGGTGGTCTGAGCTACATAGAGCGGTGGATTTCAGAGTTGATGGATGTCGCACTGGGTCGATGGAGATGGAATCGAGCTTCAATCGAATGGTCGCAAAGTTATGCCACCAAGATGGCCGGTTAAGGAGTTGGTGATGCGATTGTGCCCGCACTAGCTCATGCCAAGCTTAACAAAGATAGTGACTCACCCCGATTCGTTTGACTCTACCGACTCTCGAATCGGTGTTGACCCTGGCCGAGTTGACTCGACCGTTTTGACCCGTTGACCGGTGACCGGTTTGACTTTGCCTGGCCACTGGGACAGTTTTCCGACTATTCCTATGGATTCCGGCCACAATCCCAGTTTTCCAAATGAGCGTTTTTGGGACATAATTTCTACATGGGTTTTCTCTCGTGGGCGGGTGAATTTCCAACTAATGGACTTTGAAGACAAAACCTAGTTTTGGAAGGAGTGGAGCTATAAAAGAGAAGACTTTTCTCAAAACACATATCTTTTTATTATCATATATCTTATTCAATTCTTTTTCCTCTACTTTATTCTAGGGTTTAGAACCATGAAGTCTTTTCTCTTTCTTCTTGTGATGAACTCCTTGAATATGAGTACCTAATTATCTTTTGGTTATGGAATAGTTGGATTTCACAAAGCATGATTCTTTGATTCAATATATTAGTTTTCTCTCATATTATCGTTTATGATTCACCATTAATATTGTTACATGATTTGAATGCTTGTTTAGTCGAGTCGCGAATCGATTGAATTTGTTTTCATCTCTATTGCTAGATTAGGGTTATTATACGCAAAAGTGATAATTCCGGATTGCAAGTAGCATAAATATGATTATAGTTTGTAGTGATATATTCTTATGATCATATGTGAACCATAACCTTTGTTAAATCGGATTAGTGCGCTTTCCACGTTCGATTGCTTTGATTGGCCTGATTTCATAGAACCTAATGCATCTAGGAATTAAACTTGATTAGTGCTTTTACACGTTAGGTTGTTCCTTTAGGTAGAATTCATATTCGCATCTTTTAATGTGTTTGTTGATGACATGAGGAGGTTTATGGATATTCTTGCGATCAAGGTATTCTAGGGTCTTTGATAAAAGTTGAGATTAAATATCAATTCTAGTTATTGTGAAAAGCATGTTAGTGAATGAAAACGAAATCCTTAACCAATATCTCTTTTATCTTATTTCTTTGCTTATTTCTTTATTTGTTTTATTTAGTTTATTATATAAAAATCACAAAACTACGGTGTTATTTATAGGGAACCGAAACAATTTGACAACCTAGACCTCTCTGTGGGATCGATCCTTTCTTGCCCTTGCTATATTTATATTTTGAGTAGTAAGAAAGTGTAATTTATTTTTGACGCTTACGACCGCGGTCAGGAAGAAATCCAAAACCCTAGATTTTGCTCCTTGTCATCTTGATCTCCACTTCGGAACCTTAATAAAACATCTATCGGAATCCCCTTTGAGATATATTAGAAGTCTCCTTAAATACCCTTAATAATCCTAGGGTTTGGGCATGCTTCAGAACTAAATTTTCCACATTTGGAAAGTATTTTCGTAACTTTTTGAAGTGAGGGACCGATCCTTCTATAGATCCCCAGGTAAGGGACCAATCCCAGTAGAGATCCCATATAGAGATCCTTAAGGTGTTTTTCCCATAACTTTCTCATACGAACTCAGAATGACCTCATTCTTTTTTTCCATTCTCTTCGTATCTTCATTCTCTATAACACAAAGTTAAATAATTATGAATTTGTTCGAGTTCCACATGGTCCTTAGTCCATGCTCACTTCTAAGTCAATTTCAGCACTCTTTTCACTCATTTCGGATGATTCTACCTTAATAAGACAAAGAAAAGAAAACAAGACTAATATGCAGGAAATATGAAAACATAAGCATGTAATTGATAAAAAAATATAGTAAATTATGCACTAATCAGTCGTGGAGATACCTCAAGCAAGTTATTATCTTTGGGAAACCACCTCACAAATGGAGTAGGAAAACTTTTGGGCACGTTAAAGGGAAATCGAGGAAGCAAACAAAAACTTGTAGAGCTCCTGGGTAATGTACATCTTGTTGAACTCAAAGAGAAAGAGAAAATTATGCATGGCAAGGTTAAAGAACTTATTAACAGGGAAAATCTATTTTGGGAACAAAAAGAAACCATTCCAAATGGGTTCCATACTTTGATCTTTTATTTTTATAGATAAAAAGAGAATTTCCTGACAGAGTAGAATAAAAAGAGAGTTACTGACATAGTAGATAAAACATATGCCTCCCACATCTTAGGACTTTTGGTTTCTTCCTATAACCCTAGCTAGTTACTGGAGGTCTTAGAAATTACCAGTTTCATACATCTAATTTTGTTTCCAAAAGATTTTAGACACAATGAGCACTCACTGCAATGTGGCACAACGCCGGGGAATAAGAACCATCATTAAAGAACCACACTCTCATATTACTACCAGAAGCATCACAATAAGTGTGTAAATAATTAACACCGACTCTGGTACGATAACATTAGGATGCAATGGAGAAGGATTTTTTGATAGTTATAAAGATGAACAATATAGGTTTATAGAGGAACCCTTCCTCAAAGTAAAGGCTAACAGAGGAGCCTAACCCTCAAACCACACAACTGCGACTTTTTTAGATAAAACACAATCGATATCCTTCACTCATCGATCGTGCGATACATATATAGAGAACACATTAAATTTAAAGTATTAAATAACTGATTGCATAGCTTATCTTAACCTTAACTTCTATTGTTCCTAAACTATTATTCTAACAAAATCTTACAAGCAAGGAACAATATAAAAACTAGATAAGAATTCAAATAAGTAAACATAATTCTAAAGTGGACTGTAACAGACTCACACTTACACCGCATATATGGTGCTCTAAGATATCATGAAAACTCTTGAACTTTGACAATTAGCAATATTGAAAAAGATGCCTATCAAGAGTTTGATAAGTGGATTATCCACTCACTCTCACACACCTTACACTGCACACAAGCTACTCCTAGATATCACACCTAGGACGTCTAGTATCAGTTCCTAATAAAGACTATTGATCAATAGTGTTATTATTGGTAAGCGAAAGAAACCGAGATTGGGGTGAAGTAAGATACAACGGGAGGAAATCAATTACCATTACTTCTAACTTTTTTTCCTTGTATCTCCTTGCAGAGTTCTTTTATTCACCTTCGTACCAATAGTTTTATTGGTTTCTCAAACCAGGTACGCAGTAGGTAAGAATAACAAATGATCGAAGTAGTCTGGGCCATCTCCCAATTCCAGTAAAAAAAAATAGCTCAACATCCTTGAAACATTCTATCACGTATTGAATGTTTTGACGTCTGAATTATTCATAATATTGCTAGGGTGTGACACCATGCACATCCACAAATCGAAAAAGAGAAAATTTTTTGGATTGGGCTCTAATATTTATAAAATAAAATAAAAAATAAATAAAAAGAGAAAGAGAAAGAGAAAGATATACCACGAAATATCGAGTGTCCACGAAGATGAACCGAAAAAACTTTATCCCGCAGACCATGGTTCCAATTTGCTGCATTGATATTTTTAATTGCTCGGAATAATACATGGTCCTCATCACAACATGGATTATCTCTGTAACTATCCACAAAGTCTGATACTCTGCACATAAAGTTTAATGCTTTATTAGCATCCCAATAAATCGGATGTCGTTGGATAGCTATGGAGTCTTCCTGGAAAGCAGTTATCATCTTTCTATTCAGAATTTCTTTTTGGAAGAAATGAAAGAAAGAAATATAAATAAACAAAAATTACTTATAAAATTATTATAAGATACAAATTCCATTTTTTCTCATTTAGGAGAATACCTGACCCCATCGAATCTCGAGAGCAAATCCCGAAGCTCGGGATAATTATGACTATTAGGTGGAAGCAGTTGACGCAAGATATGTCCAAAGATATCATAATCTAAAATAAAAAAAAGTTATATATCAACTAGTTTAATAATAATTTATCTACTCATTAAGATAATTGTAAATTATTTATTAAGTTGGATATTACCATTACGGCGCCCATCCTGGTTTTCTGTTTGTATTGCCCCTTTAAGTTTAACTGACTCAGAATCTGATCCATGGTAAATGAGTACAAGATTTTGCAAAGTTATCTTTCTATGGAAATAACCTTTGTGCTTTGACTCATGAATAGCTCTACCAAACGACCTGTGGTCAAATTTTTTTTTTAACTATATGCATAACAATGCATCATTAGATTCAAATTTCCTTGTTAATAACTATTTCACTAGTTTTACATCCAATGTTACTTACATACCTCTGTTACCCTTATTAAATACATCAATAAAATATTCTGTATTAACAAGATAACAAATGAGGGTAACTAAACCGTTCAATTGATTTTTATTCTTTCAACGTTAATGGCAGGAGCATATCGTACAAAATATCTTTCAACCAAGTTAGGGAAATATAGATAACAAATCTAAATAGAAAATGGATCATAATCTGTTTTTAGATAATTAACAAACACATAGGGATATTAATAATGTGTTTTAGTATTGTTTTTATGAGAGACTTTAATTTCTTGGGTAGATAAAATGTCATTTACAAAACCCATCACATAAAAAGACTTTTAAATAAGAAAGATTAATCAGCAAATGACCTAATTCCATTGGTACTTGACGATCTACGGTATCCATGATCACCATTTCTGAATAATCTATTTGATCATACTAATCATCCATACTCAGATAATATGAATCAAAAAGATAATAAGGTTGTCCTAGAAACACACCAACCCCTTTATAATTAGTAATGAATTGGAAGGGATTTCCTCTCATGGCCATGGGAATGAAATAATCGACATGCTCATGGTAATCATCTGGAAACCACCATGCCCTAATAGTTTGCCTACTTCTCTCACGTATGTTCACCAGTAATCCTTCATATATTCACAAAAATAACCTCTATTTACTCTTATGTCGAGATGAACTATGAGTTCTCCATCGAGATAATTTCCATTCATTTTTATAAATATCAAGGTGAACATTTTAACTTCACTGATCCAATAAGAAAAAGACAATGAAAGGAAAGGAAAAGAAGAAGGAAAAAAAATGGATAACAAATCTAAATAGAAAATGGATCATAATCTGTTTTTAGATAATTAACAAACACATAGGGATATTAATAATGTGTTTCAGTATTGTTTTTATGAGAGACTTTAATTTCTTGGGTAGATAAAATGTCATTTACAAAACCCATCACATAAAAAGACTTTTAAATAAGAAATATTAATTAGCAAATGACCTAATTCCATTGGTACTTGACGATCTACGGTATCCATGATCACCATTTCTGAATAATCTATTTGATCATACTAATCATCCATACTCAGATAATATGAATCAAAAAGATAATAAGGTTGTCCTAGAAACACACCAACCCCTTTATAATTAGTAATGAATTGGAAGGGATTTCCTCTCATGGCCATGGGAATGAAATAATCGACATGCTCATGGTAATCATCTGGAAACCACCATGCCCTAATAGTTTGCCTACTTCTCTCACGTATGTTCACCAGTAATCCTTCATATATTCACAAAAATAACCTCTATTTACTCTTATGTCGAGATGAACTATGAGTTCTCCATCGAGATAATTTCCATTCATTTTAATAAATATCAAGGTGAACATTTAACTTCACTGATCCAATAAGAAAAAGACAATGAAAGGAAAGGAAAAGAAGAAGGGAAAAAAAAACGAAATACAGAAGTTAACCGTTGTGAGACTGATGGGAAGGAATTTGAGAAAAAAGAGCAATTTGTTTGTATTGAATCTTTTAAAATGTGCAGATGAGTTTTTTAGGGTCTCACTAGGTTGATTTAGAAGGTCTAAATACTAGTGGGATTTTTATAAGGTCTTGTACTACTCCTCTTTAGTACATGTAGGGGCTCCTTTCTCTCATTGCTTTGGTCAAAAGATTATAATTACAATGTGATTGTACGTAAGACACTCTCAATTGTCAAATAAACTACACTCAAATTGATGTTCAAGTAATTCAAGGAATAAAAATAATCACAGAATGTAAGTAACACAAAACATAATAAAGCATTCGTTTAACCTTTTAGAGAATCAATTTGTTGTGGAGTAAAAGGAATTTGAGGCTCGTTGAAATAGAATTTTGGAAAAATGAAGCTTATGCGGTAACAAACCGAAAAAATGACACCATTAATCTAAATTTACCTTAAAATTACTTTGAGTACACACAAATAAAAAACATGGATTCTTACAAAATTGGGTCAAATTAAACTTATGCAATAACATATACCAAAAACCTCAGAATACACATAGTAGATCATCATAACAACCATTTTGTGCTGAAACAACAATGAATCAAAACAAAATAAAAAAATTAAGACAATCTCTCATTGATTCATCCCTGAAAATTCACGATAGACTTCAAAACACTGATTCAAATTGACTTGCGAGGCCAATGGGTTTCAAGATTACAAGTTTGAGGCAAGGGAAACAAATTCCTCAACTACATAAGAGAGACGGATGAAATCTTCCTGAAGTTTCAATGAAGAAGTTGGAATTTCTTTAAGGCAAGAGAAAACGAGATTTCAGAAGAAAAAAAAATTAGGTTTTGAATTAAGGCCAAGAAAAAATGGAAATTACAAATTAATTTTAGGGTATGTTAGTTATTTCAAGGATCAATAGAGATAGGGGATCAAAGATATAACCTCATATGTACTATTTCGTTTTCTATATAGATAGATTTTTGCCTCCATCTTTATACAGGTAGTGGAAAAAACAAACACCACAATTAAATGGGGTCCACCACTATATTACGGCTGATAGAGGAAAAAACAAACACAAAGTGAAAACCATATCCACCAGTTTAGTTTTTCCAAATTTTAAATTCTCGTGATGTAGAGTAAATTTACCATGGTTAAAACTTGGGACTTACCCTGGCTATTATAAGACTTATCTTTATATTTGTTGTTCATTTATCTCTAGGATGTCTCTTTCTTTGTGTCTAAAGTTTAGTTATATTTCTAGTGTTTAGCTTAAACGTTTTGGTGATAAACGAGAGAGAAGGATAAGAAAAAGGTTCTTTTTTTATTTTTATATATATATATTCAGTCTTTGAGTTTCCACCTTAATATGTTTTTGTCATTTTTCCTGAATGTTCAGTTATTTTTTTCTTAATTTTTGTTTTCTGAATTAGGGCAACAATATACAAATGAATCTTGCATTAAACAGGGGCTTCATATGGAATGCGGTGGTGGAGACTCAATAACCCCAAGCATTACTCCCTCCATTTTCGGGAAAGAGTTATTATTACTTTGTCAATTTGACCTATCTTCAACTATATGAGCCCTATCTTTAACCAGTCTCACATAAGATACTCCCAAAACAATTAAAGACGAAGATGTATCAACCATATCTGGAGATGTCGATACTGAGGATGGAGTTTCTAATCAGGAAACCACAACCATACCGGAAACCCCAAAAAAAATTCGGTTATTTTAGGATTACGAGGTTTTACATAGTGGGTTTCTGTCATAAATGGATATAGTTATTTTCACTGACTACTAAGTAGGTCTTAGTTTTGTAATTGTTATTGCTTTCCATTGTTATAAACTAATGTTTATTTACTAAGATGACATTGTATCTAAGGTTTGGGTTTCTTCTATCCCTAAATAAATAGTGTAATTCAAAACACTTCAATAAGAAATTTCTTTCTCTTTTAACCCTTTACTCTGTGTCTAGCTCCTTTTTTATTTTCTAGTGTGCACCCGGCTTGTTAGCCATCATTATTAGTCCTTGTAATAGCTAGATTGATCTTGATATAATTTCTTTTGATAAATAAAGTGTCATAATTTCATTCTAAATCGTTATCTCGTTGGCCATTGAGGTCATAAAGTTTTTGCAGATTTGTTTGCATATTTTCAATGCTTTTGGACATATAATTTTTTTTTGTTCCAAAAGTACTCCATGGTTGACGGTAATTATGTATGCCTACTAAGACTACATTTTATTTATGTAAGTTTCATAATGAGTATATGTCCTCGAATTAATCAGATAATACTTGACGAAACTTGAGATTTTCGTATATGAGATGGAAAAAATTCCACCATGATCAAGGGGAGACATATACTATCAAAAGCTTGTGTTAATTAACTTAAAAGTTATATCAGTTTCTCTCCCAACATGATCAAATAGAAAAAGGCCGTCACTAATAATAGTTGTGAAATGTCTCAGTTAGCTTTTATATAAGCTTTTGCCCCTTGAAAGCCAAATCCAATCCAATCCAATCACATAATAAGAAGCAGCATTTTAGAATAAGCTACATATAGTGCTTCAATAGAGTCTATCAAAACAAGATCCTCATTCTCATAGTTCATATCTCTTCACTGGTACCAATAATTCTATGAATTTTTTCAAGATATGCATATATAAGCTTTGCCCCTTGAAAGCCAAATCCAATCCAATCCAATCACATAATAAGAACAAAGATTTTAGAATAATACAATAGTGCTTCAATAGTTTCTCATAGTTCATATCTCTTCTTGTACCATGCAAGATATGCATACGCTTGAGAATTGTGTGGGATCGTGATAAGCTAATATGATTGTTGAATATTTTTTACCATAGCTACTGAAGTAATAAATGTTGGTGGTTCTTAACCCCTCTATAGAGAAGTATTGACATATGTGATTGGTTAGCACACAATCCAAAATAGACTGGATTAATTTATCGATTAATGCATTTTTGGATCCAAGACGTAACATTTTAGAATTGCAAAGCTGCAGGTGTAGTCATAATGTGTTGTACGAGAAATATGTTTATTGTAAAAAATTCTCCATGTATGATCTTTGGCGTGGTAATCCTTGAAGGAATCATATTGCATTTACACAAGAAATGTGGTCGGGAACATATTCGAATGTAATCCCTGTAGGATTCAAATTATATTCAGACAGCCACCTGACTCGATTTTATCAGGTTTAACAATCCTTTATGTGTTTTTAAGAAATTTGGTATAAAACCAAAAATTCAGATTGACTAGTGATGATATCAACTTTACAGATCTCTTGAGGGATTCACGCTTTAGAAGCATAAATCTTATTATTCTCTTAAATTTGAAGTTTAAATAGTATGCTTGCTTAAAACTGGTCTAATGTATAGACTAGAGTTATAATTTTGGTGCTTGTTTTCTATAATACTCATATAGTTGAGTTAGCACCCATAAATCGTCAAAAGTTGTACTCTTTTTGCTTCGTTTCAGGTTTTGTCCCATGCGATCTTCCTGACAAGGTTTTTAATTAGGCAACATCTCCTTGACATTTAATTTCTTTAAAAATGTTGATATTTTTGCTCTTTTTCCTTCTTCCAAATTTTTCTCATTGGGTTTTACTGACAAGGTTTTAGTGAGGCAATTTATTCAACGTGGTATGCATCCAAGGGGAATTTGTATCCGATTTTGGTTATTTGGTGGATTCCCACCATTAACTAGGTCATTTTGTCAGACCAAATCAACCTAACAAGCTCTTTGGAATTTGGATGTCATTCTGATCCACATATACAATTTTATTCACTTATAGTAATGTATCTGAACTTTGGCCATTTGTTGAAAAAACTACATCAACTACTTATGCAAATCATCTCCGAGAAGCTAACAACCCAAGACACAAGCCTCAGTGTATTTAAAGAAGCATGAAGACACGAGAACAATGCTATTACAAGACAAACACAAAAGAATACTTCATCAACTAGCAAATTTCTTCACAAAAGCATTGTAATCTTCTGCATTCAAGAATTTTTCATCGAAATCGGAAAGTTTCGTCTCAAAGATTTGCAAGCCAAGATTTGATTGAAGTACTTATCAGGTAGAGCACCATCATCAAATTAAGGTGCATTTGCTGGACTTATCGCATTCTGCTCTTTTTCCTTCGGAAAGTTTCATCCCGTTGCTTACCTGTTAGAGAACATGTAGGGAGGTTTCTTCCGATTGATATTCCATGCCCTTTGTGTGCTTCATTTGATCCTGGATATTTTGTCCATTCGCTTACTGAATGTTCTTTTGCTCATGCCATTTGGAGAGGTTTATATATGGGACATGTTTTTCGTTGGGCTACCAGTTTGGGCTTTCATGATTGGTGTCTTTCTTGGTTAACTATCTATGACACTAGGGAGCTTTCTTGGTTATCTATCTTATGTTAATTGGTTCCTTTGGAAATACATGTGTAGGGTGGTTTGTGTATGGATGAGCATTTGGCCCAAAATTTGTGGTTTCCATTCGGCCCAACCGAATATTTGCGTATAGATTCCCGGACCGTTCACTAATAAATTGGATGCGGATCCAACTTTTGGGATCCGACAGATTTTGGATTGGATGCGGATGTGTTAGAGCATAGCTCGGTTGAACCCACCAAGCGTTGGTATGTCAAGTTTGGTTGTCATACTTTAGTGAATCAAAACTCATCTAAGAGTCGCTTGATTATGTAACTAGAGACAACTTCGTATAGGTTGGACTAGAAAGTCTATGATTATGAGACATACAAGTATTACTCGAAGACCTGAAGAATGTGAAGAAGTAACAAGCTACAACGACGACATCATCCTTCCTCTTGAGGTTAGTAATATTGACTTGAACTGTTTCATTCCTAACGTATCTTTAAAGTCGTGTTATATTTAAAACATAACTGCGAAGCTGTGAATGACTATACTCTAATAGTGAGACATGATCACATGATCATAATGTTAAGGAATCAGAATACGAATTATAACGCTTATCTTTTGAACTTCGTATATGACTTAATTAGTGTAACCGATCCTAAGTAATCACCTGAGATGGTATGATCGATATTTGTAATTGGTGTGACCGATCCTAGTAATTGGTGTGACCGATCACAAAAGAGTTGTGTAATCGATCCTTGTAATTGGTGTAACCGGTCCTAGTAATTGGTGTAACCGATCCTGGTAATTGGTGTAACCGATCCTAGTGACTTGTGTAACCGATCACAAGTAATACCATGAGTATATGGTAACCGGTCCTGGTAATTGACGTAACCGATCCTAGTAACTGATGTAAATGTTCCTGGTAACTTGTGTGTTCGATCACAAGCAAACCATATGAAGGTATAACCGATCCTAATGATTGGTAGAACCGATTGAACCCATGATTGTGATTTGATAATTGATCAATCATATAGTTGTCTTGGAATACAGATGAACCAATTCTAAACTTGTTTGGAAGTGTGGTATAATCGATTCCAAGATTGTAAATATGAAAGAGGATTTACAAAGAAAATATGTGAACATACTTTGAACACGAACAGTAACTCTTATCTTTTATTGTTCAAAGATATTCCTTAATTACTCAAGGAGATCCCGGTCCGAAATAAATTAAGAATCTCTTAATTAAGGTTGTTAGTTTTATATGCTTTAATTACCAGCAATTAAATGCATATCTCTAGAGAATAAAAATTAGTAATGTGCATTTACTGATTGGAGATTTTATATTGAGAGATTTCGGAAAATATTGGACAAAGTATTTCCAGGAATTATGAAAACCGATTTGGCATTTATTGCATATCTTGAGAATATTCGGTTTTGGAAATTCCTTGGTGTCCAAACATCCTTGGTCTATAAATACCCAAGTTTGCATTTCTAGAAAACTATACTAAGAGCCATGCAAACTTCATCTTTCTTGTTGTTTCTAGTGGAGCCGTCTATCCTGAGAGGAAAGTACCCTAATTAGGCGAAATCTCTTACGACCGCTCGTTTAAATACTTCTGCGGGATCAAGAAGCTCTACGAGTACCTTTGGTGGGAAACTAGATAATTGCATTTTATTTTAGTTTTTGATTGATTTGATTGACTAACAGTTATTGAAATATGATTGCACCTAGTTTGTTTATTCTTGAGAATCTTCTCTTCTGATATAAGATTCACTCAAACTAGATCGAAGTGTCGACGGGATCTTTAGAACTGTTTGTATATCTAAAGACATCTTGTGATAATCCATTGTTAACAGACTTCATTTGTGCGTGATTGATCACAAGAGATTCAAGTGGTGTTGTGCAGGTGTTTATTGAAGATGGAAGAAGATTTGAAGACAAAGAAGATTTCTTATTTGGTTTCTATATCTTTGGGTGCTCACAAAGCTTGATCGGCTGGGATCCAACTAGAATCGGATTTATTCGATTGATTAGTTGCGTAAGATCGGCATCACCTTGTAGTTTCTTGTTGTAATCTATATTTGAAAAAGCGGGGGTACAACAACCACACCCAATATTTCGCTTAGCAATCTGTATGGACTAACTCTAATATACTTTTAAGAGAATCGACTAGACAGTCAGACTCAATCTTAATAAAAAGTAGATCAAAGAGTTATATCTCAATTTCTCGATTCAATACTTACTCAAGCAAATAGAAATCTGCGAGTCTAATTGAATACAAGAGAAATTAACTTGAACGGTACAAAAGACCAATGTTCAAGTTTCAATCAATGTAAATCAACAACCAAAGGTTGGACATTCTAATTGATTGAACTTAACGCACAACCTGTGATATTTCAATTATATAACAAAATATAATGCGGAAAAGAAATAACATAGACACCAAAATTTTGTTAACGAGGAAACCCAAATGCAAAAAACCCTGGGACCTAGTCCAGATTGAACACACACTGTATTAAGTCACTACATACACTAACCTGCTGCAAACTAACTTCGGTCTGGACTGTAGCTGAACCCCAATCAATCTCACAATGATCCAAGGTACAGTTGCGCTCCTTACATCTCTGATCCCAGCAGGATACTACGCACTTGATTTCCTTAGATGATCTCACCCACAACTAAGAGTTGCTACGACTCAAAGTCGAAGACTTTAATAAACAAATCTGTATCACACAGAAAAGTCTACGGTAATAGATAGATTTGTCTCCCACAGAAATACCTACGAGTTTTGTTCCGTCTTTTGATAAATCAAGGTGAACAGGAACCAATTGATAACCCGGACTTATATTCCCGAAGAACAGCCTAGTATTATCAATCACCTCACAATAATCGTAATCGACGCGGAGAAAGAAGATATTGTGGAATCACAAACGATGAGACGAAGGTGTTTGTAATTACTTTTATATCTTGCCTATCGGAGATATAAATCTCAAGCCAATCGTTACGATTGTACTCAATGCGATAAACTTGACAAGATCGAGATCACACAACTACAAGAAAGTAGTATCGATCTGGTTTCACAATCCTAATTAAGTCTTCAAGTCGTTAACCTACAGGGTATCGGTAGAAACCTAAGGTTAAAGGAGAATCGACTCTAGCTTATATAACTAGTATCACACAGGAGGTGTGGGGATTAGGTTTCCCAGTTGCTAGAGTTCTCCTTTATATAGTCTTTCAAATTAGGGTTTGCAATCAATGTTGGCTTAGTAACAAAGCATTCAATATTCACCGTTAGATGAAAACCTGATTAGAGTCAAGCTAATATATTTCAACTGTTAGATCGAAAACTTATCTTGTTACACACAAATGAAATACACGTTTTTAGGTTTGTGTAACCGTACCCAAACATGTACATTTGTTGGTTCAACAGTAGTTAACCAAATGGTTGGCCATATGAGCACTTTCATATTAACCATATTCTTCTTCACCATAACTAGTTCAAATGACTCAAATGAACTAGTTAGAGAGTTTTTCAATTGCCTATATCTCATAGAAGTATACAAGACATAATCTAAGCAAATATAATTTGATTCACTTGAATCGATTCATGAACTTTATAGCCACGGTTTGCAAACTTGCATTCCTTAGTTAATATAAGTATAAGTTCACGAATAATCATTTTTAGATAATAACCAACCTAAGTACGCGGACTAGGTACGCGGACTTAAGTACCCGGAATAATTTTGTAACAAGTTTACAAACTCCAAAGAGATTTTCTCGGGAAGAGAACCTCCAAACGATCGCGGACTGGGTTCGCGGACTCTTGTTCCAGTTTCTGACGCAAAGTACGAGACTTCGGTTCAAGTAATAAGGACTTATACATGTATGTGTTTCCACACAATGCTTATATAATCTAAACTCTCATTTCAATCATTGAAACATTCTTAGAGGACATTATATAGTTGTTATTCACAAACTATTTTTCGTCAAAGCCATTTTCAAGTAATTGAAGCATAACATGTTTTTGTCACTAGGTAAAGATGAACTTGGTCAAAGCGAAAGCTTACCAACACATATTTCGAGAAATAGATAAGCGAGATAAACTCGGCTCGAAATAGCAAATGTGTATAATCAAAGTCTATATAGCAAAACGAATTTTGTATCAAGATAGGAGATAGAGTAGATAGACTTTTGAGTGATAGATAAGTTCAAGTCTCCACATACCTTTTAGCCGATGAAGTTCCACCAGTTCCTTGAGTAGTTCTTCGTCTTGTATGATGATCGCCATGGAGTTCTTGAGCTCAACTACACTTTCTATCCTAGTCCGAGACTTAGCTATAGTAGACTAGAAATCAAGACTTATAGTTTTGATCACTAACATTGACAAACATGCTTGAGATAGCAACAGGTGCGAGTTCGACCGAGCAGTGCTCTAACAATATTGATTGATTGTAAATCTAAATTATGTTACTTCGGTAGTTGTTGGATAGATTGATCTAACCAAGAAAAGGAGTTTATTAGATTAAACAGAAGAGCCTTTGCAAATGACTTGAGATATCTTCATCTGAAAGAATCAAGAGAGTTGTTACCAAACAGATTTGTTGTTCCTTTACTGTTTGGAATACGATCCAAAGGAATTGTTCCAATGCGTGCACTTATTGAATATCGGAAGCGTAGGGATACTAAAGAAACTAAGTGAACTAGGTTTAGTTGTTTGGTCTCAACTATACAAAGTTTTGTTTTAGATTTTGTATAGCGGCTTAATTCCAATTCTGGACTTGGTCCTGGGGTTTCGTTAACAAAATTTTGTTGTGTCATTTACTTTTCCTTTTCGCAATTATAATTGTTGTTATTATAATTTAAAGTAAATTACACAAACGTTAACTCCGTATTACTTGATAGTGATCCTATAGAGTTTGGTTAAGTCGGAACCTATTATCAAGTAATCACACTTTGATTGTTGTATTGTCTCGATCTCGTATCCATAGACGATCACACAAAGTGTGAATACCGATTTGTAGTATTGTCTCGACTTTGTCCATAGACAATCACTTTAGGTAAGAGGACTTATAGGTGGATAATTTAAAGATTATGGTGTATTTGGGTACCCTCCTCTTTTCAATTGGTATCAGAGCAAGCAAACACGAAAAGATCTAATAATCTATGTTTGATGCGATCCAACCTATAAGACATGAGTCACAGTAGAGTTAAGCGAGAGCAAAAACTAAAGAAAGACTCAGTTAACGTATCGCAAGAGGTTATTGAACCACTCTCAGAATCAGTATGTGAGCAATTGCTTACTTACAAAAATAGGCTAATTATCTCTAACGAGCTATTAGTGAAAGCTCGGGATGAGTTGAAAGAAATAACTACTGAATGTATAAGGCTTCATCAAGATCAAGAAAATTTTAAGGAACTTGCTTCTCAATTAATACAAGGTCTTGAAGACAAAGCAAGTGTTAGTCTCTCTCAAACAAAATTGTTATAGAAAGAACGTGATGCTTCTCTTGAAAAGGTTCTTTTGTTGGAAAAGAAACTTGTTGAATCTGGTTCAAGGATTAACTCTCAACAAAAAAGTTTTGAAGAGAAAGAAAGTGACTATTTCTCACGAGAAAAACACCTTGAGGATGATCTAGCTGGTGCTCTTGATAAAATCAAGACGTTGGAAGAAGAAAATTTGGATATTAAAAGGTTCAATGTTAGCTCAAACAATTTAACCTCAATGTTAGAAGCAAGTAGAAATCATCGTGATACACGAGGATTGGGATATAAGGGAATAGATGCTTCAAATATTAGCAAAGAGGTAAAATTTGTTAAAGCTACACATTCTTCTCAACCAGAGGCTTCTACTGATGTCAAAGATGCTCTTATCTCTTGTAAAGAAGAAAATCATGTCATGCCTAAGAATTGTGTTCAACCAGACTCGTCAAGTACAATCATCAAAGAGAGCACTTCTGCTAATGTCAAAAAAGCAACAACGTTGAACAAAGATAAGAAGAAGAAGAAGAAGAAGAAGAAGAAGAAGAAGAAGAAGAAGAAGAAGAAGAAGAAGAAGAAGAAGAAGAAAAAAAAAAAAACAAGAGGATCCAAAAAAAGGTAACATTAAAACTCATACTTCGTATGTTACTAAGCATTGTTGTTATTGTGGTAATAAAGGGCATATGGAATGGGGATGCAAGTTTGTAAGATAGAAGACACACTTTCTTTTGTATCAAACGAATTGGCTAAGATTGCTCCCCAAAGGAATTCGGATCGATATTGTCCAAAGTTTAGGCAAAAGAATTATTATAATTATAGTTCAAATTTTTCCTATCGCTCGACAAGGCCATCTCATAAAATACCCGAATATAGAAAGAGAGATGACTTTGTAAATGCTAAGACAAGATCTGATGTTTCAAATTGGAGAAAAGTTATTTTGCAAAGTATTCAAAAGGACAATCATCCTAATGGTATGAAGGAGAAATTTATTCCTGCGAAAATCAACTCTAAATGGGTCCCGAAGTCCTCCATAGCCAAGAAGGGACCAAAAGTTAGTTACAAGAATGACTCTCAGCTGTTAATTGTTGGTGACAATAATTACAAGAGTTTTTTTAAAAGACTAAAGAAAGACATCATGTCTGAAATCTCTTGTACTAGTGAACGTTGTGATAATGACACTCTTCATCACAAGTCAAAGAAGAAAAACAAGAGAAAACAAACCAAGCAAGAGGTCAAGAATGATGATTCTGTCTTAGTCACTCGTGACGAACAAGACAAGGTTCAACTCAACACAATCTAGTTGTGTTAGAATGTGCATGCTCACCTTGGTGCTCAATCTTTTGAAAGGTGAGGAAGCACATTAAAACTGAGCACATGATCTCTCGGTTATTATATGAATAATTAACATCTTTATGGAGATTTATTTTCTTCCATACTCATACCTTCTCTATCTATATTTGAGCTTTTGATAGATACGGTAATTTTGAGTTTATGATGTTGATATCTACTGATCATATATGTGTATCTCTTGTTTTTACGGTTAAAACGAGCCAAAAATCACCGAATGCGGACATTGTATGCAAAACTTATGTCTAAAACATTTTAGTGTTGTGATTAATCATAAGTAATCACCGTAACCGGTCCTGGTGATTGGTAAGACCCATCAAAAGCCTGTTTATATTGCATATATTTTGCTTTTGCTTAACAAAATTTCGGTACAATTGATATTTATTCCATTATGTGTGTATGGATGTGTGTGTGTGTGTGTGTGTGTGTGTGTGTGTGTGTGTGTGTGTGTGTGTGTGTGTGTGTGTGTGTGTGTGTGATGTGTGTGTGTGTGTGTGTGTGTGTGTGTGTTAATTGAGGTTAAGAAAAGCTGTGTCAATTTATTTGGCTTATTGTTTGGTATCTTCTTTATTGTTTGATATCAAGTGTTTTTGCTTTAAAAAAAATCGTGCAATTGTGGTGCTATAATGTCTAGAATTTCCTTAGAAGTGGTGGAAGAGGAGTTAACTTTGTGGATGTGCTCCTGTTTCTAAACCAGCGTGGGAGGCAACGAAAGGATGAGTATTTCTTGTCTTGTATTTATTTCTTTTCTTGTTTTTAGTTTTTTCTTGTTTTTGTTTTCTTTTGTTTTTGTTGATTTCTTGTTAGGATTTCCCACCTTGACTTTTTTGTGAACTAGTGAATAAACTTGTAGTTATTTAATTGAATGTCTTAGATTTAAATGACGAGAGAACATGATCGGGTTTCTTAATTGTACAAAACTCGTAGATTAGAATGAGAATGGTGAGTTGTCCAATTTCCCACCATAGAAGCACTACGATCTTGTTGAGAAACCTTATCTCTCTACACCAACGAGGGTCCATAGAAACACCATCATCATTAATTTTGAACACGTTCGAGGTTTACAAACAATTTTGGTAAAGCAACAAAAAACGAGGGGAGCATAATTTTTATAAGTTGAAGACTAATATAAGCGGAAATTATTAAGGATGAGAATTAGAGAAGTCTTGATATCCATAAGTTGTTTCAAGCGGTAAAGTACTTATCATGGCATTGTACTTACATTTTTATTTTTAAAGAATCGAGTGAGATGGTATTTATTTATTTTTGAGGTGGTATTGTTTAGTTGGCTTGGATACTGTGGACTTATCAAAGTAAGGTCTTCTACAACTTATGATATTCGGTTATTCAAGTCTGAATATTGATGAATGTCTTGACAAGAAATACTAGTTAACTAAATAAGTACTTGTCTTGTCTAAAGTGAAAAAGTTGGTCTAAGATTATTGTCTGAATAATTAGAACTTGATGAGAAAAATAAAATTTTGTCTTTATTTTGGTCTTATCGAATACTAGCGATTGTATTTGTCCAATCGGTTTACCTTGTGCTTCATTTAAATTTAGTGCGTAATAAAGGAACTAAGTTTCTTCAAGTCTAATTGAATTTGTTAAACTATTAGGGAAAATTGCTTCTTTATTTTGGTCTTATCGAAATTGTTTCCCTTGATAACATATTAAAACCAAATTACTTGTAGTTTGGTTTTTGATGTTGGTTATCTAAAGTGGTATGTGCTTAACTCTTATATGTTGTACAATTCTTTTAGATTTGTAAGATCCTTTCGGTTTGACCTTTATTTGCTCGAACCTTTGTCATTTTGTGACAAAAAGGGGGAGAAATATATGGAGTAAACAAGTGATTTGTAATCACTAAGGAAAGGACAATTGTGCTTAAACGTTATATATAACGAAAAAGTAAAACATTGACTAAGGGGGAGCAACATATCATATTGCTATTGTAGTTATCTGGACTACAAAAGGGGAATAACAAAGATGTTCGGATTGAAAATCTACCTATCTTGCCTTTAGGGGGAGTATTAGCTTTGCTATTCAAATGTCAACATCGGCATTTATGGATTGAATATATGCAGGTTATTGTGCCGTTGAACCTTGGAATCAAGCGTATGTGTAATGAATTTTTGTTTATCCATATGTATTAAGAGTTTTGTCACTAAAATTGACAAAGGGGTACATTGTTAGAGCATAGCTCGGTTGAACCAACCAAGCGTTGGTATGTCAAGTTTGGTTGTCATATTTTAGTGAATCAAAACTCATCTAAGATTCGCTTGATTATGTAACTAAAGACAACTTTGTATTGGTTAGACTAGAAAGTCTATGATTATGAGACATACAAGTATTACACGAAGACCTGAAGAATGTGAAGAAGTAACAAGCTACAACGACGACATCATCCTTCCTCTTGAGGTTAGTAATATTGACTTGAACTATTTCATTCCTAACATATCTTTCGAGTCGTGCTATATTGAAAACATAACATCGAAGCTGTGAATGATTATACTCTAGTAGTGAGACATGATCACATGATCATAGTGTTAAGAAATTAGAATACGAAGTATAACGCTTATCTTTTGAACTTCGTATATATGACATCGACATAATCGTATGAATGCTATTGTGATTATGTGTATGGGTAAAGGTGAAAATTTCATCCTAGGAAATAATGTTTACATTTGTTTAAAGGAAGCACATTCATGAACTTGTTTTATGAATCGAAAGGGAAATCGCTAGGCTTATTGGTATTGTTATTCATTGAATATCTTTGGATTACCAATATGTGTGAGTTAGTAGAACCAATCATAACTTGTTATGTATCTTGGTATAATTAATCCACAGTACCCGACTTATGAATTGGTATGACTTAATTAGTGTAACCGATCCTAAGTAATCACCTAAGATGGTATGATCGATATTTGTAATTGGTGTGACCGATCCTAGTAATTGGTCTGACCGATCACAAAAGAGTTGTGTAATCGATCCTCGTAATTAGTGTAACCGTACCTAGTAATTGGTGCAACCGATCCTGGTAATTGGTGTAACTGATCTAGTGACTTGTGTAACCGATCACAAGTAATACCATGAGTATATGGTAATTGGTCCTGGTAATTGACATAACCGATCCTGGTAATTGATTTAACCAGTCCTGGTAACTTTTGTGTTCGATCACAAGCAAACCATGTGAAGGTATAACCAATCATAATGATTGGTAGAACCGATTGAACCCATGATTGTGATTTGATAATTGATCAATCACATAGTTGTCTTGGAATACAAATGAACCAATTATAAACTTGTTTGGAAGTGTGGTATAATCGATTCCAAGATTGTAAATATGAAGAGGATTTACAAAGAAAAGATGTGAACATACTTTGAACACGAACAGTAACTCTTATCTTTTATTTTTCAAAGATATTTCTTAATTACTCAAGGAGATCCCGGTCCGAAATAAATTAAAAATCTTTTAATTAAGGTTGTTAGTTTTATATGCTTTAATTACCATAAATTAAATATCTCTAGAGAATAAAAATTAATAATGCGCATTTACTGATTGGAAATTTTCTATTGAGAGATTTCGGAAAATATTGGACAAAGCATTTCCAGGAATTATGAAAACCGATTTGGGCATTTATTGCATATCTTGAGAATATTCGATTTTGGAAATTACTTGGTGTCCAAACATCCTCAGTCTATAAATACCCAAGTTTGCATTTCTAGCAAACTATCCTAAAGGCCAGGCAAACTTCATCTTTCTTGTTGTTTCTGGTGGAGCCGTCTATCCTGAGAGGAAAGTACCATAATTAGGAGAAATCTCTTACGACCGCTCGTTTAAAGACTTTTGTGGGATCAAGAAGCTCTACGAGTACCATTGGTGGGAAACTAGATAATTGCAGTTTATTTTAGTTTTCGATTGATTTGATTGACTAATGGTTATTGAACTTTGATTGCACCTAGTTTGTTTATTATTGAGAATCTTCTCTTCTGATATAAGATTCACTCAAACTAGATCGAAGTGTCGACGGGATCTTTAGAAATATTTGTAGATCTAAAGACATCTTGTGATAATCCATTGTTAACAGACTCCGTTCTGTGCGTGATTGATCACAAGAGATTCAAGTGGTGTTATGCAGGTGTTTATTGAAGATTAAAGAAGATTTGAAGACAAAGAAGATTTCTTATTTGATTTTTATATCTTTGGGTGTGCACAAACCTTGATCGGCTGGGATCCAACTAGAATCGGATTTATTCGATTGATTAGTTGCGTAAGATCGGCATCACCTTATAGTTTCTTGTTGGAATCTATATTGATTGATTGCAATTCTAAATTCTGTTAATTCGGTAGTTATTGGATAGATTGATCTAACCAGGCAAGGGAGTTTATTAGATTAAACGGAAGAGCCTTTGCATATGACTTGAGATATCATCATCTGAAGGAATCAAGATAGTTGTTACCAAACAGATTTGTTGTTCCTTTACTTATTTGGAATACGGTCCAAAGGAATTGTTCCAAGACACGTGCACTTATTGAATGTCGGAAGCGCAGGGGATATAGTGGAAGAAACTAAGTGAACTAGGTTTAGTTGCTTGGTCTCAACTATACGAAGTTTTGTTTTAGATTTTGTATAGCGACTTAATTCTGAGAGTATTCTATTCTGGACTTGGTCCCGGGGTTTTCTGCATTTGCGGTTTCCTCGTTAACAAAATCTTGTTGTGTCATTTACTTTTCCTTTCCGTAATTATAATTGTTGTTATTATAATTTTAAGTAAATTACACAAACGTTAACTCCGTATTACTTGATAGTGATCCTATAGAGTTTGGTTAAGTCCAAACCTATTATCAATTAATCACACTTTGATTGTTGTATTGTCTCGATCTCGTATCCATTGACGAGCATACAAAGTGTGAATACCGATTTGTAGTGTTGTCTCGACTTTGTCCATAGACAATCACTTTCGGTAAGAGGACTTATAGGTGGATAATTTAAAGATTGTGGTGTATTTGGGTACCCTCGTCTTTTCAGGATGCACTCTTAAAATCCGTTGGACATCCACATCTGTTGGATTTAAAATACTTATAAGATTTTTATAACATATGACGTTAATTGTGTACTTTTAATAGGCCGCCGTATACTCGATTTATCTCTTCATCATTTTCATCCATAAAACTTTTAGGGCTTGAGCTTGAGACACGGAATTAAGTCATATTATTCTCTTTTTATTCCTTGATCGATCATTATTCAAGTCATTTTTGTTGATTTTATTCTTTTAGTTTAAAATTTTAATTATAAAAGAAATCCATTGGATCATCTGCATCCAATCCGTGCATCTGTGTATCCATTGTATATTAGATAGGACGTAGGTGCCAAATTTGAAATCCATATATCATCTATTGGAATGGATGAGGATGAGGCAAAAACCGGCCGATATCGGCTCATGCTCACCCCAGATTGTACTTATCTATTCGTTGATGCAGCTTTCTCAAAACATCATAACAAACAGTTTGCTTATGGTATTCAGGGGCGGATGCAAGACATGACTTCTCCTGGCTTAAGCCAGAGGTAAAAGTTAAAATTGACCAATAATTGTCTAATTTTAATGTACTAAATAGGGGTTAGCAATGGGTGGAAGTTGTGGATTTGGTGCCACCCAAATCCAGTCCATCAATATGGCGGGTGATAGATACGCACCCACCGGTGGGTGGGCGGATTGGATGCAGGTAAATCCGTGGATTTCATTTCTTTTATAAGAAAAATGGAAAATAGGTTAGAAAATTAAACATTAACACTTGTATAATTTTAAAAAATAGGAAATAGGTTGGAAAATAAAATGTTCACATACTTATGTAAAGGGGATTTCATTTCTTTTAAATCTTGTTGAAGTCGTGTTGATTGCTACTTGCAAGTTGTTGCAAGAGAAACAATTAGGTTAGAAAATAAAACATTAACACTTATATAATTTGTAAAATACAAAAACATCTCTATGTATTTGATGTATTTTCTCATTTACCCCTAACCTAGCGGGTGCAGTTGTTAATGGATTTTTAGACTTACATCCACACCCAACCCAATATTTAGTGGGTTTTTTAAGATGCATACATGTTTGATCCCCTCGCGAACCGGTTGGGTATCCACCCGCCAAATTGCGGGTGGGTTGGATTGGGTTGGGTTGGCGGATTTGGATTCATATATATATGCTCACCCCTAGTACTAAATAAAAAGCATTTGACTCAAACCAGGGTGAAATTTCTTTTGACAAGCCGAAGCCCCTCCCATGTGTAAAATCTAGCTCCGCCACTGATGATAATATATTTATCTTATTACAACTGATCATGGACTTGCTTTTGCAGGTGGCACGGGATGATTCTCCTCTACAGATCGAGGGGGGAGTGTCCCAATCAAACGTGCCGAGCAGCAGTAGTCTGGGCTGCTGATAATGGATGGTAGAAGATAGTTTTGCTTATTCACAACGTTCATGTTGTGAACTATCTTGCTGATCATATAAATACGATGTGTGTTAGAGGAGTGGAATGTCTTACAAGCTGTCATCTCTTGTAAGAGTTTTTTTGTTTTTTTAATTGCTGGCCTTCTTTTTCCTGGCGAGATTGGGTATACCCAGATTAATTGGGGTATACCCATTTTGTTTCCATCCAAACTAATGTGCTAAGGGGTGTCTAAAAGGTGTTAACAGACCAAATTGTCCATACTATTAATACAACAAAACAACCATGCCGACTAAAACATATTCAAAAAAAAATCAAAATTTTTCTTCGAAACCTGGCGAGATTGAGGTATACCCAATAAGACAAAATCGGGTCATTTTGAAGTAAAACCAAGCCACCCCTTAATCTTTTTTTTTCTAAATGGCTAATATGCCCTTTGTTAATTAACACTAAAATTCTGATTAGGTTAATTAATTGAGTTTAGATTAAAATTTTCAAATTATGAATTCAGTAGATAAACCTTTTGATCCGTCTTATGAGTTCGATTTCGATCCAAAAATTTTGGTTTTGAAAATGTAAGGTCGTGGTTTGAATAAGTTGCCGACCAGGATATCCATGGGAATGGTCAACTTTGAATAAGTTTGCCGATCGCTCTTGCCGGGCAGGGTCAACTTTGAATAAGTTGCCAACCAGATATCCACCGGAATGGTCCTCGGATGAAGAACACGCCGACTATCTTGGGCAGCAATCTTACGGTCGGCATGTAAATATTTCCTACCCTTCCGGCTATCTTAAAGTCGGCATGCAAAAAAAAAAAATACAACATTGCTGGGAATATGGAAATTAAAGTCGGCTATCTTAAAGTCGGCATATGGAAGATGTAATTTACTTTATTCATGCAATTTTGGTTACTACATTGATTGAAACATAAAACCTAATCCTTGTCGACGGAAAAACGAATGCACTTAGCATGTGCATCAAGCCTTTGAACCCCTAGGCGACCCTCTTGGATGAGTTATAGTCTCGTGAGGGCTTACATAGAGGTATACCCACAAAACCTACACTAAAACTTCTAAATCCATCAATTTTCCTCCGACGAAGACGATACATCATCCAAGTATTCCGGGATTCTTTCGGCCAAGAAGTGATAGCTTGCATCGAACGCGAATACTTCCCCCTTTACCTCCAACTAGCGCCCTTTCACGACTTCATGCTTCAAAAACACAAAAACATTTGTTAATGGTGTTTCAACAACATGGGTTGCGAGAAAAAATACCACAAAATTACTTACAAATTGTGCAATGGACAAGGTGAAGGGGCGAGTGTTAAAAATCCGAGGTTGGAGAGATAAAAAAGGCAAGTATCGCCTTTTCGATGACAAGGTGCCTATCGTGCACTTGTTGAACACTTCTTGCGTTAGGATTCCCAAACTCTTGGCTAAATTTGTTGTGTACCATAGCCCAAAAGGTTATGGAATCCACCCTTTCGGAGGACTGCCTTCGAACTCTAGTCTCCGCATACCAAGCTTTGGTGATTGCCAAATCTTCATTAGAATCAAATGAAGCCATTTCTTGTGTGTAGAGAGCTATTGGGTGAGTTAGATGGAGTGTGTGATGACATGAGCTTTGGAGAGTATATGCAAATAGTTGTGTGTTGTTTGTGGAGATAAGTAGTGTATTTATAGGATGGTGCCCAAATTTGGCCGTTATAGTGTCCAAGTACAAGTGAATCAATGCAATTGTACTTGAAAAAATTTGAATTTTGAACCCGTCGGCGGGGTCGTAAATTTGCTACAATGTAGGGGGTCGTAAACGGTGGAAATGTATGGGTTCATTAGCATGCCGGCCAAAATACCGCCGGCATTTTCTAATTTTGTTTCCCTCCCGACCTTACATGATTTTAGGCATCAGAAGAATGGTTTTTTTTTCAAGATATGGCCGGCATGGTCTCTATTTTGGTACCCTTCCGGCTACAAAAACGCCGGCTTAGTAGGAATCGTATTACCTTGCCGGCCCTGGTAACTACACAATTTTTTGTTGACAGGCCTAGCGGTCGACATTTCACAACCTTGCCGGCCCGGGACAGATGCTGGGTAGCTTAAAAAAAGCATGCCGACAAATGTATTGACACTTTATATAGCTAAACAAACCATTCATTCAACAACTAGAAATCCAACATTTTTTGTCCAAAATACGAAAACATGTCCCATAAACCGTAAAAAAATATTTGTCCACACCATTAACTTAAACATTTTTCCACCACAACATAAAGAAATAAACTAGGAAAGCATTCATTGGCCACGACCACGACCACGACGACCACGGACCCGTTTTGGAACACTACCTTCACCACCACGACCACTGCTGCTACCTTCACCACCACGAGCACTATGAGTCCTCTTTTTATCAACCTTTATCTTGGCTTGTGCTTCCTTCGTAGCTTTTTCTTCCGCCTTTACTTCAGCCTGAAGTTGCTTGAACAATAGCTGGGCATCCTCATTGTCAACATTGCAAGCATAGTCAATGTGCTTGCTTTGCACAGGTTCTCCTATGTCTTTCGCGCAACACAACACCCTCACAAAGGTCTTCAACTGATCCTTCTATATTCAATTAAACAACAAACAATTAATAGAATGATTCGGTAATGCAATCAATCTTAAAATAGTAAGAGCAACTGTAAAATACTTACAAATATCTTAAGCAATGTTGTTGGGTCTTTCGATTCCATCTTCTTCTTACGAGCCGAGTTCTTGAGTAGTCATTGGCCTAATCACGGTGAGGACGAGCCCAACCCAAGTACCACGCCATGTATTTCTCAGTAGCTTCATGACCGGTGGTCACCTCGTCCAAAAGACTCACATCGATGTTACGGCCCGGTCTATCGTCCCAATGTTCTTGAGTTGGCGCTGGATCGTAAGAGACGTTAATAGTTTTTGGGAGGTGGTGTAGTCATCCCGGTTCACAGTAAAGAATGGCTTATCTTCATCGAAATGAGGTTCTTCTTGGACGTATCCCAATTGTCGCATTACCCGATGTGGATCGTACATTGAAAATCCTTCAAACACAGTCATCAAGGGTCCATAGTATAATGCAACAACTTCATTTCTCCTTGGGATTAAACCTTGATTTCTATCCTCTCGATACGGATCAAATATCACCTCTTCCGCAGTCAATTTGTCGATGGCGTCTCGGAGTTTCATAAGATTTTGCGACATTTCCTTATCCTGAGTACTCTTAAAACTGTACCTTTGCGCTCTTGGAAAATGAACCGGTAAACTGTTATCCACTTTGACGTAAGAGTTTTCTTTGAACAAATAAGGGAAGTGCTCATATATCCAAACCTATGCAAAAAGAAAAAAAAGTTTAGTAAGAACCTTATCTTACGAGAATTTTGCGAATATAAATGTTCTAGACAATAAAATTACCTGGAAGAGACATGTGTTTCCGTTAACTTGCTTACTGAGTGCCCTAAAACATTTTGTCAACTCATTGATAAAGAATGCGACCACCGCAGTACCCCAAGAATACCCACGCATCTCATGTAAGGGATCCAATAGTTGCAAGTAACTAGCCTCGACTTGGTTTCCGGAACTGTCGAGGAAGATACATTTGCCCAGGGTGTATAGCAAATAAGCGGCCGCGGTAGCATTTATTCGCACCGGGTGCACCATTCCTTCCCTATCAAGGATTTAAAGTCTTCCATAATTTGTCCCTCAACTTCTTCACAATAAACTTCTTGGTTAGTCGACCATCCTTCTTGTCAAGAACATCATCCGTCTGAACCTGACTCCAACCGAACAATTTCTTGCTCAATACGTAAATCTTCCCGAAAGAAATGGCATTATCGAATCCCTCAGTGACTGCTTTTCCATCAACCTCGAGGCCTAAAATTTGTTGAGCATCATCGGGAGTTATCGTCATCTCACCGAATGGGAATAACAGAGTATCAGTCTCTCCGTAGAACCTCTCACAGAATGCAGATACGGTAACTTTATCATGATCAATATTCGAACTCTCCACCGCAGGCCACAACCCGGAGTTCCTCAAAATCACTTTCACCTCCTCACATTCCATGTCAAGATCCCAAGTATGAGTCATTGAACACGAAGCATGGCGCCTCATGAGACGGATGGCATGCTTGTGATCCTAAATACAAAAAAAAAAATGAAAAGAAATACAAACACTTGACGCAAATTTAATTAAGATAGTTACACACTTGAATAAATAACAAAGACGGATTAAGATTACTTACGATAGTATTATGGACCGTACATGCCCATGAGTCTTTGTATCCAAAAGAACATCTCCACCATCTGCTGGGGTCCCTTTTGGAGGCTCACCTTATTTCAGTGCAACCATCAAGTGTTTGGGAGGCATGTGAGAATCAGCCGGTTTAGTGATCACCCTCTTCTTCATTCCGGTTGAAGTTGAAGCCGAAGCTTCGGTGGCTTGAACAATAGCTAGAGTTTGTTCTCCTTCTCCATCTCCATCTCCTTCTTCTTCTTCTTCTTGTTCCTCTTCCTTTTCAACAATTTCATCTTCGATGATATTCTTACCTTTATCTCCATTACCATCATCATCATTACCTCCTCCAGCCTCAGGCATGTCTTGATCACCATCATCATCATCATCATTGTTACCTCCTCCAGCAGCCGGATTGGTTTCATCAACATCATCATCATCACCTCTTCTACCAGATGGAATAGATTGGTCTTCATCTGGAGTCTCGTCTGAATCACTGGGTTCAGATAGTGGTTCTAAGACCTTTGTCGTTCCCGGCACAACATACTTTGTCGTTCCCGGCACAACATATACCCCTCGATGTTTTAAAGACAAGAGTTTATCACCAACACGAGGAGGGTTTGAAGGAGGACTAAGAGCTGCTTTCTTCAGAGTTGCTTTCTTCTTTGCCATTTGCAATCTGAACAAGAATAATTCAGAAAAAAAACATCAAAGGCCCGCAGGGTAGACATATACAACATATCCAGGCGGAAAAATGGCCGGAAAGGTCGACCAAAAAGATGAGTGACGGCTAAGCCAAAGCCGGGCAGTGTATCATCAAAATATCCTTCCAAACTCACAAAAAAATATAGGATTTTTCACTAAACTGGTGGAAAGGTCCATTTCCACACATCGCCGGGACGACAAACAGCCGGAATGGTTTTATATAAATACCCTTCCGGACGCAAAAATTCTAGGCATCAGGAAACATTCTAAACAAGTATACGGAAGGGTAAACAATAATAAGATGCCGACTTCATTAAAAAAAAAAAAAAAGACGCCGGAATGGTATACATATGAATAACCTGCCGTCCCTGCTAGTAGTAGTTACAGATACTATACATCCGGCAAGTTCTTCAACCTTGTACCCTCCCGGCCAAACCCTAACTATGAAAACCCGGAAAGGTCGATAACAAAAAACCTTACCGGCGTCGCAACTGCCAATTCACAAATTCGAATTTTCTGACCTAATTTGACATGCAAACATGAAATCGAAGTACTAGAGTGAGTTTAAACAAGCCCTTACTTTCTTAAGCGCACCATTTCACGTGTTTCAACAAGGTTAATTTCTTCTTCTTCAACCGTTTTTTTCTTCACTTTCTTAGCAACCAAACTTGCAATTCGGGGTTATATTCATTGGGTTTTCGATTAGTTTCTTTCTTAGGAGTTGCCTTCTTCCGTGGTGGATCCATTGATGAAGATTAATCGGAGTTTTCGAATCGACGATTTTAAAGAATTGATCGACGAGTTTTGGTGGTGGTGGGGGTAATGGAGCCGGTAGTGTTGTGGAGGAGAAGAAGAAGAAAAGAAGAAGATGAAATGAAAAGATTAAAACTGATTTAGGGTAATAGGTTTTTAAAGGAAAAGGGTAGTTTTGTAACTTACCCATTAGGACTCCCCCTAAAACCCACAAAAAGTGTCCCTTTAAAATTGGGTATACCCCAATTAGTTTGAGTATACCCCAATCAAGACAGGCTTCAAAACTCTAACTATACATTATGAAATAAAAAATAAATAAAAAAATGAAGAATCAAAGCGAATCAAAACTCTCAGGTAGGTATTTTTGTCGACCTTGCCGAGTAAAATATAGTCGGCAAGGTATAAGGTTGAATACCGTGACGACTTTTCATCTCTGAAATTAGCAGTTACAGGGTCGTCACGGTATTCATCCGCATACCTTGACGACTATATTTTAGTCGGCAGGTTATGAAATTAATACATTGCCGACTAATCATGCATTTCTAAACACCTTTCCTGTGTGTCAAAAATCATATAGTCATAGGTAATTTTTTATCGACCTTGCCGACTTTTCATACTTGAAGTAATTGAAAATGTTTATTCCTTCTACAATTTTGAGTATAAAATCAATCAGCAGCTTTGCAATCCTGTTTGGCTAGTGTGGTTTCATTTCCGTTACAAAAAAAAAATCCTCAAAAACCATAACACATAATCCATGAGTTCAATCCAAATAATACCTAATTTGAAAATTTTAATTCAACTAATTAACTAATAAATTAATTAACCCAACACATTATTAGTGTTAATTAATCAAGGGTATATTAGTCATTTTGAAAATAAATGGTTAAGGGGTGTTGCGATTTATTACTTAATAATAACCGAGTTTTATCTTATCGGGTATAGCCCAATCTAGCCAGGTTCTATTTCACTATGTAAAAAGGATTGTCTCGCCTTTGTTGATAGGCAAGCTAAGGCTCTACTTAAGTTTGGTCCTGTTTTTTTTAGATTTACAAGGGTATATTAGGACTCTTAAAACGATAATTAAAACGATAATGACAGTTTGGTAATTCTTTGCACAAAAAGTGGCAGGCCGCAGGTAGCTTAAAGAAAATCTTTCCTTACTGTATAGTGTATACACATAAATGAACATATTCTCCATTCTACTAATTTCTGACAGAAGTTTTACAAGTTCATAAAAATGAAGAAGTATTGTTTCCCTTTTCATCTTTGTTTTTCTTTCATTTATATATGTTGATCAAAAACATTTACAGGGCCTAGTAAACTAAAACGAAAATTAAATAAGGGCTCCACCCTTAGCAACCTCGGTAAGGACCAATGCAACCAAACCCAACATTGCAACTCTACCGTTCCACATTTCAGCACTTGATGACATCAAACCATCCGACTTTGATTCAACACTGACACCCTGAGACAATGGTATAAGAGAGGCCACTGATAGCACAACACTGGTTATCACAAACCATGGAAGTCCTCCATCAGCTAATTGTGCAGCGACATCAGTACCTCTAGCAACTTCTACTCCCATAGCAGCAACAAACCCAATCATGGCAAGTCTACCATTAATTCTCTCTGGCGCTGGCCCGCTGAATGCTAACAAATCGCCAAACTTTGTGCTCATTTTCTGCGCGCCATAAAGAAAAAGGTTTTTCATTAGCTAAACCACAACTAATAATCATCAAACTGGGTTAACTAATATATAATTTGTAAAACGAACCTTGGGTGCAGCACGCGGTGGAGGGAAAGTAGGAGTAGCAACTGGAGTCTGTGGTGGTGGATTGGTACTAGTACTGCTTGTCATTGGTTGTTGTGGCTGCTTCTCCTCGGCCATGCAACGAACTCTGAAGCTAGCATTTCTTCTTGTTTGGGTTTGAACACGGCTGACATGGTTAACCAAGATCGAGTGATGAACTGAAGCAGTAGCCATTGCTTTCAAACCTCAAAAAAAGAAGGGTGGAAGAGCAGGGAATAATGTAAGAGCTGAGTATTTTAACTGAAGCTGCTAGTTTGATGTTTGAACATTGTCTTAAAATAGTATAAATAGAAGAAATTTTAGACATGAATTGTTTGTCGATGCCTTGGTGGAGCATTAGAAGTCCACATGAACTAAAACTTGTATAAACCGTTTATTTACTGACACGTGAAAATATTCACATTCATGGTATGGAAATGAATGACGTGGGTGAATTATGAACCACACTGGCTAGTAAATAATGATGAAAATTCTAAAGTGGAGCTGGAAGATTCTAGCAATAGCTACAGTATCTGATGTTTATGATGCATTCACGAGAAAGTTCAAGAAGAATCAGTGGGTAGAGAAGTACGTCGACGTAGAGGTGGAAGTTGGAAAAGTTACGAGGACAAATAACGTTTGCTACTGATGATGGGCTAAAGTTTGGGAGAACTTGTTGATGTGCAAAGAACAACAAGGCCGGTCATCCACTTGGTCATTTGTCTTTTCGCGGCATCACAAGCTGTGAATGTAATATTTTTTAATATCAAACATAAATTGAGCCTAGGATAGAGTACACCGAGCGAAAGAGGCCTTTATAAAATTGTGAATTTTCTTTTTCTTGAATGAATCAAGAAAGAATCGAGTGCTGACGAATTTCTAACTCAGGTCACTGGTATCACCACTTTACTACAATCGCATCGGTGGATTCTTTAACTGAAGTCATTAAACAGATTTTTCGGCGTATCATGTAGCTAGAAGATTTTTAATAATATATATAAATAAGGCTATTATTGGGGCGTCACATTCCAATATAGGGGCGTCACCTAATAGGACACAAATAAGTCATCCATAAGTAATATCAAAAAACTCCTTATCTCAAATAATTTTGTATTGACTAAACAACCCTTATTTAGTTAATCTTAATTTAACGGTTGAAATTAATCCTAACCTGGACGTAAAATCAACTTCTACGTTTGGAATAAATCCAAACCTGGATGTAAAATATTCTTTCACGGTTTGATTCAAACCAAACCTAGACGTAAGACTAGGTTTTACGTTTGGTTCAAACAATAGCCAGACGTAAGACTACATTTTACATTTTACGGTTTGATTCAAACCAAACCTAGACGTAAGACTACATTTTACGTTTGATTCAAACAATACCTAGACGTCAAACTACATTTTACGTTTGATTCAAACAAAACCCAGACGTAAGACTACATGCAATTCCTATTTTACGGTTGAATTCAACACGAACCTAGACGTAAGTTCTTCAATATCAAAGTTTACGTTTGGAAACCTAGACCCGAACCCAGACGTAACACTAGCAGAAATGTTACTGAAACCCTAATTTTACTTCTATTTCATTTAAGCACAAAAACGAGTAAACAAAGAGTGTTTGTTCGATTATTACCTAACGATGAAATGAATTGAAGTTGAAGTTACTGTGGAGGAGAGGAAGAGAAGAAAGATGAGAAGAGGAGTGGTTTTTTTGTTGAATTAGAATAGAAAAGACTAGGTTTTTAAGTTTTTATTTTAGTTAAGGGGTGGTAATCTAGACATTTTGTGTATGTGTAAGGATATCCCATAACCACTTTTTTGGACATTAAGAATCCAAGTGAAGCCCCTCTATTGGAGTGTGACGCCCCAATAATAGCCTTCTATATAAATTACGGCTGGACAATCAGATTATATGTTTTTATTTTTCTGATCAGCAAAGAAGAATATATTGATCGAAATAAAGGACGCAAAAATGATTATATTATATCACCAAAAGAGAGGTAATAAGAATGAACAAGATTTACAGAAAGGAAAGAAAAGAAGGGCAAAAGCCTGGAAGGCAAAGCCCATGTGTAAATTTGATATTTGATTGGCAAAATAACTTGAACTTTGCTTTTGCATTTATAGTTGAAGATCCTTGCATTTCGTTCAGACCATACATATATATTTCGTTCGGAAGGGAGAATAGCTGCTGAAACAAAGTTCTAATGATGGTCTGAAATGCGTTGAGCTAAACAATAGCTGTCAGGATTGCATCGCTAAAGAAATGTCACCAGGCATAGAGAAATGCTAGTTAAAAGTTAAAACCTAAAATGAGCCCAGATCTCAGATGCAATAGAACAGTGCTTACTGCCTCAAGAGATGGCTTAACTTTCTCATTCATTGCGAAACATACATCTAGTAGAGAACATTTCGGGCCTCACCCTCCCACTGTTTTATTCGGCCAATTTATTGCAAAAAAAATAAAAAAAATAAAAAAAATAAAAAAAAATACTCCGCATGCACTTGGCTAGCTGTTGTACCATTCACTTAGGCCAAGCACTATGCTAAGTGCGTTGGCTTGGCTATAACTTGATTATGGCGAATGCCAACCACTATAACCCTTCACTTAGGTAGAATGTATTGTAGTAAATTTGCTTGGCTTGGCTGAATAATGGCGCATTAGCTTGCTATCATTATTCAGTCACCTCTTAAAGTGACTTTTTAGGACCCACGATCAAAAATTATATTTGTACTTTATTACATGTGGACCCAAAAGGCTAATTGAGTTCAATGATTCTTAATTGACCGCCTCTCCAAACTACACCAAAACCGAATTCCACTTTTTCTCACAAATTTTTGGATGTGGTCCCGGTGGGCCCCGCAGAGGGTTCTATCTTATGGGTTTTGCTGTGTCTGGTTGTTTTTGTGTGGTCGGTTCACCAAGAATTTTTGAATTGAGTTAGTATATAAGCTATAAAAAAAAAACACAGGACACATAAAACGACATTTTTTTGCCAAGAAAAATAGCCAAGAGCCAACCATAATGCTAGCTAGGCATTACGATTCCCGTATCCAAACCACACTGAGTACAACAGTGCCATTGAATGAGATATAATAACTTCGAGGTGAAAAATATCTACAGGTAGTAGTAATCTTTTAACTGCAAGGTTTATAGGGTAAAATGTAGACAAGTGAGCCAATTCCTGACCGTGCCATTGATTTTCTAACCAAATGTTGGCCGTTTTGTATTCTTACTGTCCCAAGTTTGTAAAGTGTCATTCTTAAATCCGAAATTGTTGACTATAGTTCTTCCAACTCTTCCATTGCCGCTGCGGCTACTTTGTTGACAACAACGTCGATCATGTGACAGCAAGTTGTGATCCAGCTCAACTTTCAGTATAGTAAATGTCGATTCGCAGTCCTTTTAACCCATTTGTCATCACGCCCGAGGAAGAAAAACACACACAAACTGACGTTCTTGCTCATCCTCCGCTGTCAAAAGTGAAAAACCAGCAGATATCTATGACTACGTACATAGATGGACGGCAATTGATCTCAGTGCTGAGTTTTCGAGGGTCGAGTTGAGTAAGTGCGATGGATGTCGGTGGAAAAGAGGATTTGGTTTTTATTCAAAAACTAGGAACTCGTAATGCTGTCCGGTTGGCTCCACCTGTCTAAAACTAGGGATCTGTATCACATGAGTTTGTTGCTCAAATGCTCATCACTCTTGTTGATCAATTGCCATCAGAAATGATTTGCAATAAACATACCACCACCCCAAAGTACATTTACTGGGTCTACTATCCATTAAGTTCCCAACACTGATTACTACTTGCACATGCATGGTTTACTCAGTCTCAGTTTATTTGTGTTCCATCCCACTTCCTTGCCTGGCGTCTTTAGGGGCGACACAAAAGAAAAAATAGGTTGAAAATACTTATATGACTCTTCATAATAGGTAGTTTAGGTTTTTTTTAGCTACCGATTGCAAAATCTCATTTTTGGGGAAACTCTATATTCGGTAGTTATATGAACTATTTTTACTACCGATCATAGGCTCAACCAAATTAGAAAAATAGGAGATTTTTGCAAAATCTCATTTTGGGACAACTCTATATTCGGTAGTTATATGTGTTGGATATTTTCAAGATTGTTTGCCGCTATCCGGGGGGTCCTTGGGGGTGTAGCCCAGCGTCTCGTGGAATTTTTTTCGGTTAATGAATTTGAAAACCTATTCGGTTTTCCAGAAATTTTCACAAAACGTGTCTGTTCCCATAGGGTTTCTTCAAGAGACCATTGGTTGGATATTTGCAAAGAGAGCCGGGATAATCGGAAGTCAGGATAACTTCATTTACTACCGATTATAGGATCAACCAAAATTCAAAAAAAAAAAAAAAAATTTGCAAATCTGATTTTGGGGCTACTCTATATTCGGTAGTTATATGAACTATCTTGACTACTGAATATGATAAGATTTCGGCAAAGAGGTCTACTGTATAATCGGAAATCACGATAACTCTTCCTTTCTTACCGATTATAGGCTCAACCAAAATTCAAAAAAAAAAAGGATTTTTGCAAAATCTGATTTTGGGGCTACTCTATATTCGGTAGTTATATGAACTATCTTGACTACCGATTATGGTAGGATATTTGCAAAGAGAGCCACTGTATAATCGGTAGTCATGATAACTCTTCCTTTCTTACCGATTATAGGCTCAACCAAAATTTCCAAAAAAAAAAAAGGATTTTTGCAAAATCTCATTTTGGGGCTACTCTATATTCGGGAGTTGAATAACCTGAATTCTCTACCGATTATGGTAGCATTTTTTCCAAATGTCTACTTTAATCGGGAGTCAAGATAACTTTATTTACTACCGATTATAGGATAGTCAAAATTCAAAAGATAAAGGGTTTTATTTTGGGGATACTTTATATTCGGAAGTTATACAAACTAAATTTACTCCCGATTGTTGATTAACTACCAATTGTAAAGGGTAGTTTGGCCATTAAAAAAAAAAGTTAAGGGACAGGATTATCTACCGATTATGACATTTTTGTCGTTTTGTGTCAGTCCCTAATTCTTTTGGGGTCGCCTCCTAAAGACGCCAGGCTTCCTTGGTTCTAATATGTTATCATCTTAGCTCATTGATATGGTCGGCAAGGTTTTCGAACACCTAAGCTAGATACTGTACCCAGTAAGGAAAAATTTGGGTGCTTAAGTTTAGTCAAATTTTGTATGATAAAAGAAGCATTTTAAACTAGTACTAGTACAGACTAAATACATTACAATCTAGAATCTAATATTCTCACACAAGTCTCATCACTGGTTGGTAGAATCTTATTCATTGTTCTCTTTGTCCCTTAAGTTTTCCTTTTTCAGCCGTCCCATTATCCAATTCAATTTACTAATACACAATTGAATTTATACCCCAAACAACGAATTCACGTGTGATTCTATGCTAGGATTTTTTCAATTCCAGCTCGAATCTATCTTTATTCGTCAACAAATCAAGTTTAATCCTTCTTGTCGTTTCGGACGGCAGATTGCCGTCGCTAACACCCACCGCGTTAACTTTCATCAACATATTACAACATTATAATCTATCACATTGCAAAGATGGGTTATTTGTCCCTTTGATCATCCTCAACCCTTCACAATAATTAAGCATTATAATGTGGATTAAGTAAAATCAAGTTTGCTGACTTACCCGATTTGACAAAATTGGTATTCATTATACCAGAACTGAAAAAGAGAACCTTAAAGAAAACCTTTATGGGACATAAAATGTGCTTTTGCAACACTAATAATGGAATAAAGAGATTTAAGGGATAGGAAGTAGGATCTATCTAGAAAGTGTCATGTCGACTGATACTGTTCTTAAAATTTCACTGACAAACATCATGATTTTACTATCTATCTGTTTGAATTTCAACCTGTGAAACAATTTAAAACAGATAAGGTTAGCGAACCATTTTAAAACTAGAATTTAGAGTTATTTTATCAATAAACAACTAGAAATTTAATATTAGAACCAGCAACAGACACCAGTTTTTCTCATTCAATAGAGTCAAAAGAAAGAGATTTGAATTCACACCTTTTTATCAGTTTTCTCCAAAGTCCAAACACATGCTTTGCTCTCTTTGTTATCTTAAAAACCAAGTTCTGGCCTCTCTAAAATTCTAGTCGACAGTTTTCAACCAGGGAGCTCTTCTTCTTCTGACATATGTCAAATTTTTGTGCCCTCTTCTTTTGGAATCTTCTCTTTGCATTTTCATGTTCTTTCTTTCAAATTGTTCTCCAAGTCTCACTAGTCTCTACCACTATTCTTCACATCCAACTTGCAAATATATAAACCCATATCCTTCTTAATCAGTGAACACCATCTTACCAGCATCACCTATTTCTACTCCACAAAACTTGACTTGTTATTCTCATCCTGCATTATCTTATAACTCTTGCTCTTTCCTTTCAAGCTTTATCGTCAACTGTTTTTTCATAAACCATGATTCATAAGCGATTCACTTCAGACCCACCTCTGCAAGACCAATTGGGAGCATTGGTACATGATTCTTCCGGTGAAGTTAACGCGAAAAAATGTGATTATGTAAGAGAATGTGAACTTCCATTGATAGATCTTGGGGGTTTAATGAGTGGTGACCAGAGAAAAAAAAGAAAGTGTGTGGCAGATATTGCAAAAGCTTCGTCTGAATGGGGATTCTTTCAAGTTGTGAATCATGGGATTAGTCAAGAACTTCTTGAGGAAATGAGACGAGAACAAATGAAGGTTTTCCAGATGCCATTTGAGAAAAAAGCTAGTTGTGGACTTCTAAATGATTCATATAGGTGGGGAAATCCGACAGCTACCTCTTCTAAGCAGTTCTCATGGTCTGAAGCCTTTCATGTGCCTCTGACAAAGATTTCAGAAAAGGATTGCAACGGAGAGTACACTACTCTAAGGTAACATAATTTGAAACAATGCATATTTCCTTTTTTTTCCCCTGATGCGGGAACAAAAATTGCCCACACCAACCTTTTCTTAACTGTATTGGTGTATGATGTGTAAATATCAAATTTGTAATGTGCATAGTAACAGACTTACTTTATCGTGCAGGGACGTAATGGAAAACTTTGCAGCAGCAATGGCGAAACTAGCTCGATTACTTGCTGGGGTTCTAGCCGAGAATCTAGGTCACCCTCGCTCAGCTTTTGACAAAATTTGCAATGATAACACATGCTTCCTGCGCTTGAATCGCTATCCAAAGTGTGAAATATCACCTGAAATGGTTGGTTTAATCCCTCATACTGACAGTGACTTTCTCACCATTCTGTATCAAGATCAAGTTGGGGGGTTACAGTTGATGAAGGATTCCAAATGGGTTGCAGTAAAACCGCGCCGAGAAGCTTTAATTGTCAACATTGGAGATCTTTTCCAGGTAAATTCACTCTGGAAACACCAAAAAATCTGCCACAAATTTGGTGCATTTAGCATTTTTTCGTTATTCAACCATGAACATTAGCCTATTACTGAAAATTAATGTTTTTAATGCAGGCTTGGAGCAATAATGAATACAAGAGTGTCGAACACAAAGTGATGGCTAATGCAAAAATGGAGAGATATTCAATTGCTTACTTTCTATGCCCTTCTTATGATTCCATGATAGGAAGTTGTAAGGAGCCTTCTCTCTACAAAAATTTTACCTTCGGAGAATTCAGAAAACAAGTTCAAGAAGATGTGAAGAAAACGGGACAAAAAATTGGCCTTACAAGATTTCTGCTTTAAGAGACCATTCATAAATCATACTTCCATTTTCTCACACAAATTAGTTCAAGGGTTTTCAGAATTAAGCTAGAGCTGATTCAGGGGACGAGTGTTCTCATAGAGGAAAAAGCAATCCAGATAAAAATTCTGATCCTGGCAAACTTGAGCTAGAAGTATCCATTTCTCCACTTCCGTCCTACATATCTTTTAAAATATACTCCCTCTGTTTTTGGAAAAGTGATATTTTCACTTTTTCATTTTAGCCTAAAAATAGGCCAAATTGAAAAAGTGAAAGTATCTCTTTTCCAGAAACGGAGGGAGTACCTTCTTAGTAGTACATACAATTTTATATACAAACATACATATACGCCATAGTTTTATATCTTTCATTTCCATGGATGGACGACTAATTTAGGAATCTTTTGACAATGCTAATTTCCAGCATAAATATATACAGCCTATATCTGATCCTGCCCTTATTATACTCACAAAATTAATTTTTACACTGCACAAGCAAAATAAGGGAATGAAAGAAAGGTATATTAAAAGATAGAGCGTGTTCAAAAGTTGACTGTTGTGTTGTATTGTTACATTTTGTTAAGAAATATATATTAATGTAAGTTTCATTTTATTCTATTTATAATACTATATTTTTCATTTTGTCTCTTGTAACAGAAAGTTTATGGTATTAACGGTGTGCCATACTTCAAGGAAAATTTGGCATACAGCAAAAGTACAACCTAATAAAAGTACAAGGAGGGTTGAATATTCCAAAGTTGTTTGAACTGTGTCATCAGCTATTACGGAATGCAAAACAAACATAACAAAAAAACAGAAAAGAGATGGTTTTGTAGTTTTCACTCATTGTATGCTAATGACAATGTACAGAAAAGCACAAGGGTTTTACCCAAATCTCAGAAAATATAGCAGTATAATTCTGCTGATTTTCTTCAAAAGAATACCATGAGCAGTCACAGAAGTAAAGTGGTCAAATTAAAGTAGACATATTTACCTGCCGAATCCGCTCCAATAGATCATGCTTTGGCAGCTTTGCTATGATAGGTTTATCCAGGAGTCTACTGATGATAATTTGACTCCTTTCTCCTACTCTGCTTACTTCTGCCACAATCATTGCATGCACATATTTTTTCTATTCGATAAACTGAATCGTTTTAAGATATTCTATTTACATACTTTTCATCCGTAAATATGCTCAAATCTAGCTTGATACAACAGTCAATAGGTTCAGAAAATTTAATAGAACTTAGTTTATGTGAACATGAAAACTAGAAGCGCATGAAGTTCATGCTAAATAAGCTTTCTTAACATCCAATTATACCAAAAATTCAGCTTTTCCATCACTGAACTTCGAGAATAAATCTCAGCAATAACTGTAACGGCACAACACATGGAATTGCTTATCTTTGACATTTATGACATTCCATCTTATCTTATATCTTCTTATAATAAAGAAAAGAAAATTTGAGGTATTTTTGATCAAAAAAATTAAAACTTGAAGCTTTTTCACATGACAATAATAATTTTTTTCCATTAACTAAGTTTTTAAAAGTTAATATTTGTATATTTCTTAATGCCATTGTTTTAAAAATAGATCAAAAAATTAAAACTTAGATATCTTTAAAAATACACATCATTTTTTGCAAAATTGATATATTTGGAAAGCTCTTTAAATTATCTATGTAATGAGTATAAAATTTTTTCATTATTATCAAATTTGGTATTGTTAAAATTCAATTCATTCGCCTTACAACTAATATAATATATTTGGATAATACCCCCAAAGCTCTTTAAATGTTTTTATCAAAAAAATTAAATGTAATTTTGAAAAATTAATATATTTATAAACAAGGATATTAAATTTTTATTTTAAGATTTTTTTTTCCATTATTATCAAATTTGGTGTTGTTAATCCAATTCAAGCATGTGCATCGCACATGTGTCCTTACTAGTATAGTATAACAAATTGAAGTATTTATTCAATGGTGAAGAGAAAAAATTTACATTTCAGGATAAGATCCACTATTATTAGGCTATTACATGAAAAAAAAAATCTAGGCAAGAATAGAACACTTACTAACTTCGTGTTACCATAGTGTAACCAGTTATTATGCAATGTGCATCATAGATATCTTTCTTCTCCAAAATATTTACAAGATACTGATTATGCCATACCTGGCCACCTTGCGCTGTACAGTGCACGCTCCATACATGCATAGGGAACACTGCTGCATGCCATGCCATCCTTGAAGCAAATGATATGATCACTCGCGTTCATAAAAACTGGGAATCGAGAAAACATCTATAGGGCACTTTCATTTGTAGAGCCATGATAAAGGAGAAACAATTGGTCTAAAAGCATATTACTGAGTGTTCCAGATATTCAGTAGTTAACATATCTTAAGTTCCATCTTCACTGTGGTCTGGTTTTGCGAAAATCAATCGATTCGTCGAAGAATCACAAATTTTAGTCAAAAAACATTGAAACCTTGTCTTTGAGGCTGCTCTTCTTTTTCGTCAGTGGAACTACTTCTTCCCCATAAACTTCAGTTCGTTTCTGCTTTCTGGATTCACGGGCCAAGTTAAAATCCTCTGTTATAGATTCAGACTTTTTCTCTGCAGTTTGGGGTATCCTTAGCAAGGGACCCAGAAAGAGATCCAACATATCTTGAGTAGAATCCCCTGTTCGGCTCTGACTACTAATGATGCCTCCATCTTCAGAACTCTCCCGATTATTCTTACTGAATGTAGAAGTTGACCTTTCTTTCATACTTACTGTAAAATCTTTACTGGTTTGAGAGGCTTCAATAGAACTTCTTGAGTCATTTCTAGAGAACTCAAAACTTACTGGAAGTTGGGTAGGTTCAGGATCTTTTGCCGCTGACTGCTGACATTTATTCCCTTCATCAGCTTTTACATACTGCAGGAGAAAAAAGGTATGAGCCATTGCCGCTTAGAATTCAAACAAAAAAATCTTATAGATATGCTTATCAAATCCACAGAGTCAAAAATCTTATAGATATGCTTATCAAATCCACAGAGTCATTGTTAAAAGACATTAGATACTACTGAACCATCTATAGCCTAAACCAGTATGTTGTGTAACTTGCATTCTTGCACTTAGGATTTTCATGATTATTTAAAATGGCAATCTAATGTAATGAAAAAAGCTTTAAAAACTAATGGTAAGATATAGTTTCTTCTTGTAAGTAAAAATAACAACGAGACCTTTACCTCCTCGGCAATTGTCATAAGATCTTTGACTGTCAATTCCTCGCCTTCTTCATTTGGTGAAGAAACTAAACTTTCAACTCTTTCGCCCACCTTACTAGCTTTCCGATTCCTCTTCTTTGAAGTAGTAGTGGACAGCTGATTTTTACTTCCAACCTCCTCCTCGGCAATTTCCATAAGATCTTCGACTGTCAATTCCTCATCTTCCTCACCTAGTGAAGTAACTAAACCTTCATCTCTGCCGCCCATCTTACTATCTTTCCGATTTCTCTTCATTGAACAAGCGGACAGCTGAAATTTACTTCCAACCTCCTCAACTCTGTTCCTGGTTCTCTTCTTCCTTAAACCAATATCCTCATCATCATCATCAACAATTTCGTCGTCATCATCCAAATCTAGCCGTTCTGATGCCGGTTTTCTTTTTCTAGTTCCACATTTTACTAGCACATTCGAATCCATCTTCAATGCACTATCTTCAGATATGCCCACCACCTCTTTCTTAGCCAATGGAATTCTCTTAGGCCTTAGAACTTTGGGTGCTTGCTGAATCCCTAAAGTTGATGTCTTTTCATTCTTTCTTTTAGGTTTTTCTGTTTGCTCAGTTTTCGTTGCACCCAGCATCCATAATGGCAACTGCCGCTTGTTTCCACCATTAACAGCAACCCCAGACATTGAATTTATCTACAGGATGAGAAAAAACTCACCTTTTTCACAATGATCACTGAAAAGTTGATGAACATAAACCCTAATGTCAATTTAGTTTGAAATTTTGAAGCTTTTGTCAAGTAATACCAAAAATCAAACCCTAGTTTTAGTTTCTACAGAACTTTCAGCTAATGTTTAAATTGAGATGACGAAAGTTTAAATTGAGATGACGAAATTGAGAAATTATTACTTACATTCTAAAAAAGGAGATGATGCGCAGCAGAGAGTTGGGAGAATTTCCTTTTCTTGATCACCTTCCGAATCCGGTTCAAGGATTGTTACAAGAAGAGAAAAGTCGTTTGAGTTTATTTATACAATCAGCTTTTGACTTGGGGCAGGCTCAGCTTATCTATCTGTGTTGTGTCCGACACGGGACAACAGTCGGACAGAGCTAGATGGTGAGATGATGCCGATCCCTTCTTGCTGCACAACCTCCCGCAACGTACGACCAGGACAGCCAATAATGAAGTTGACGCCTTGCCTACAAAAATTGATATGGCAACTAAAAATAATGCAAATGACTGCCATGGGTTGGACTATATAAAATTGGACCAGAATGTCTATTTAACTTTTAGAAGACAAAATTTAAACTTTCTAGGAAGCAAATTTTTTGTGTTTCTGACTTTTGGGATAGACATCTGCTTCTGATATCCAAACACAAAGTTAAGAAATCTATATCGAATGTTTTTTTTTAAAACCCAGAAGTTAGTTTTTTGAAGATAACTTGTAGAAGTAAAAAAACTAACTTTTAAACAGAAGTCGGAAGCAAAACTATTTTACTTCATAAAAAGGTTTTTTTTTTTTTTTTTAGAGGTCATTTTTAAATTCAATACCCAAACTAACTTCTAACTTTGCGACTTTCAGATTTCGAGAAATCGAAATGTAACTTCTTGATGTGTATCCAAGCAAGCTAGGGAAACAAAAGATCTTTTCGCTTCTGACTTATTGGATTGACTTTCACATCCGGACTTTTAGTTTTGACTTCTAAAGCACTTTTACTTCTGGCAAATTATTTTTGTTTCTAACTTCCGAGATAAACTTTTGCTTATCGATAAGCAGACCTTTTAGAGGTTACTTTTACTTCTGATTTCATTTGATGTATTTCTAGATTATACAATGCCGATATTGCTATAATCATTCGTATAGATGTTATTCTAGTGACGGGAGAATAAGTATTAAAATAATCCAAGCCTTCTTTTTGTTTAAAGCCTTTAACCACTGGCATGTCTTTATACTTATCTATAGTTCCATCCGGTTTTGATTTTCGTTTGAAAACCCACTTGCAACCCAAAGGTTTAAAACCAGGAGGTAAATCACACATCTCAAGAGTGTGATTTTGCATGATGGAATTCTATTTCGCTATCAAATGCCTCCTTCCAACATGGTGTTCCTGGAGTTGACATTGCTTCTGCAAATGTTCGAGGCTCGTCTTCTAACATACATGTTACAAAGTCGGAACCAACAGTTCTTGCAACTTTGGCCCTCTTACTTCTTCGTGGCTCATCAACAACCTTTTCGGCTTGTTGTGTAGGCGATTGTGAAGTAGCATCGTTTCCATTTTTAGAAATTGCTTTCCTCTTCAAAGGATTGTTATAATCTGGTTTATATAGAAACATATATTCGAAGAAAACTGCATCCCTCGATTCTAAAACCATATTCACATGAATGTCTTTGATGTCAGAATTTTGAACCAAAAATCATGGGCACTACTATGTTCAGCGTAGCCTATAAAGATGCAATCCTTGTTTTTGGTCCTATTTTAACCCTCTTAGGAAGTGGTCTTTCCCAACTTTCGCCAAGCACCCCCACACTTTGACGTACCTATAAGAAGGTTCCCTTCCCTTCCATAACTCGTAAGGGATTTTGTCATTCTTCTTGTGAGGGCACTTATTGAGAATGTAATTCGCAGTAAGAATCGCCTCCCCCCACAAGTTCTCGGGCGCTCCAAAATTTCTCAAAAGAGCATTCGTCATATCTTTCAAAGTTCTATTCTTGCGTTCCGCAATGCCATTGGATTGTGGAGAATATGGTGGTGTTACTTGACGAATGATTCCACTCTTTTCACAAAGTTCTTTAAGAGGTTCCACATACTCACCACCTCTTTCACTCTTGACAATCTTAATTTTACGATTAAGTTGATTCTCAACTTCATTTTTATAAAGTTGGAATTTTTCAAGAGCTTCGTCTTTACTTTTCAGTAAGTAAACTTGACAATACCTTGTACTATCATCGACGAAAGTCATAACATACTTCTTCCCACCTCTACTTGGAACCATCTTTAGATCACATTAATCACTTTGTATCAAATCCAAAGGTTCCGTATATCTCTCAACAGTAGGATACGGAAGCCTTGTAAATTTAGACTCGACACAAATTTCACATCTTTTTCTGAAGTCTATGTCAAACTTAGGTAGCAGTTCCATATCCATCAATTTCTTAAGAGAATGACAATTAATGACATAATCTTTCGTGCCAAATTGAACTAGATTCTGTCATGTAAATGGAAGAAGTATCTCTATTTACTTTTGGCATAATTGTCGTTGCATTTGTGTTGATGGTGGATTTTTATTTAAGGCTAAAATTGTAAAGGGACAAAATTATGGGCTAACATCTTGCAAAAGATAAAGCCATTAATAAGTGACGAATACTTCTTCACTTTACTAATTCACCTAGAATAGAGCATGTGGCAACAATCGTTATTCGTGAATTAAATACACAAAATTCATCCGAGGTTGGAGCATGTAGCAACAATCCCATATACCCTCGTGGAATTTATAGGCATTATTAATTAATGCATATCCAGCCTTGTATTTCATATATTCATTAGGTGCGGCATGACGACCGAGTGTTCTTCTCGCAGAGCAACACAAATCTCCAAGCATTAATAATGAAGCATGTACGAAATACCCATACAGCTACAACTCTCGGTGTGTTATACAAGCCCGATTGAGCATATTTGAACTGGGTGACCATATCGGTCTCGAAACGATCACGACCATCCAACTTCACCAGCATGATTGGATGGCTTAGATTAAATCCATGACCCTAAGCAGGTATTGGAATATACACCACCGACCCAACGCGGGCCCCGCATGGTCGGCCTCCCCAAGGGGTGGCATAGCTTGCCAAACCGTCCAAGCCAAAGCAGTATAGACGGAAAACCCTAAATTAGGGTTTGCGGCACAATGCATGTATCGCAAAACAGTCTCAACCATCCATCTTCGCAGGCATAGATGGAGGGTGTAGATGTAGATTCAAAGGGCCCAGAGCATGTCAACACAAATACCGTGGGCCCGCCTACATACACACCGATGATCGGTGGGACCAACTATGGTTGGTCGTCTTGATTTGTGCGCCCCATTTTGGGTATGACATTTAGTAGGACAAACCATAATTTGGGTTTGAACAATCACGAGCGTCCATTTTCTCTCTGCGAATGAAGGGTCCGAGAATAGACTAAGCGAGTCCGGTAAGTATCAACACGATCACTGTGGGTCCACCTATCTCCACACCCGATCGGCCAAGACCAAACTTGGATGCACACCTTGATTCGCGCTCCCAAGCTAGGCTTGGTCACACTTCCCAACCACAACCGATCTCGACCGCTCAAGTTTCTAGGACAAATTGAGTGGCTTAGATCACATTTCTATGGGACGATGAAGTACGGTATATACACCATCCCACCGTATGCACGCCGGGTGATCGGCCAAGACCGACCAAGCTTGGTCGTCTTGGAACGCACGCCCAAAATTGGCATGATGCGCGGCTTTTGCGGCACCAGAATTCTATTGGAAATCGATCTCAACCGCTCCTCTTTGCGGGGTCAAATTGAGTGGCCTAGATCGCACCTTCATGGGATGGTGAGGTACGGACATGTACACCGGCATGCCGTCTACACGCATGCCCGGTCGTTCCTTTCCAAAACACCTCACATGCTTGGATTCGACCAAGCTGAAGAGTGATGCTTGCGCACCTCTTCAAAAACCCTAATTCCATCAACGGTCGCAGATGAGTGTCTCAAAGATCATCTCGTCCGTCCAACTTCACCGGCTTGGTTATACAACCACAGTCGGGAGTTAATTGGTCGGTGAGGCGTCATGGTGATCACCACCCGTCACTTACCACATCATGATGCGATGCACTGCATAAAATACACACGATACTTCACAAGTATCGACTTCCTAAATAACTTAGTTATTCAATCTAGCATTACATGCTACTTTCTGTGGGTCCCACGATCCACACACTCAAGACATCAATCATGTCACAAATCGGGGGATACATCTTGGGGTATTGGTCGGCGGTTTACGGCGTGCGGCGTGCAACGCGCCATCACAAGAACGTGTCGGGAAGTCATGGACGGTTAGAGATACGGGAGAAGTGGGCAAGGCTGGCCGTGTAATACCAACACACAACTCCACTACTCCATCGCTCCACTTCCTCCACTTCCCACGAGAGACGTGAATAAGGCTCAAATGACTTGTATAAATAGGTTCTCCTCCCTATTTCCAACAACAGAAGAACAAGTCAAGACAAGACGGAAACCAAGTGTTAATACAAAACGTATTCAAACACTCAAAGCATGCTTGCATCAATCGTAAAGCTTTGCTCACCTTTCTCACAGTTACAAGTCATAAACAAGCCTACACCTTCACAATCTCAACACCTTCTTCGCTTCCTCTCCCTAAGATCAATCAACCCCATGGCCCCGCCTCCTGTTTCGTTAATTCATTATAAACCTTTAGGAACTTATGTTATTTAGAAGAAAAAATTTGTGAGTTAGCCCCCTTGAATTTATGTTTTGACTGAAAAATATTTCTTCCACCCCATCTCCTTCACTTTGGATCAAGCTGAACGACCATTTCTTGGTTTAGGCGAGTTGTCTGATTGATTTCTCGAATCACAAGCACTCACCGCGCAGTGCATTTGTTTAGGGTTTAGATTCATTCCTCATCCACACACCCAAAATTACCAAATCCGGCAGGATTAGTTTTCACCCATAAACAATTTGCCTTAAAGAGCCCTTCACTAAGGTAAACCTTTCCCAAGAATATATTGTTTTTAGAGATAACGAAGTTACTCGAAACAAATTCTAACTTGAAACCATGTTTCACTAGTAAACCACCAGAAATTAAATTTCTGTGTAAATCGGGAATATGTAACACTTCTGTCAAAGTAATTATTTGACCCGACATAAATTTCAGTACTACATTTCCCTTGCCTTGGACTATCGAAGTCGCTGCATTACCCATGTATACGGGTTCAACATTTCCAATGGTTTGATAGTTAGAAAACATAGACCGATCTAGACATACATGTCTACTCGCTCCCGTATCAACCCACCACTCATTTGGGTTGGTTGCCATATTAATTTCTGAAACGATAGAAATTATACATCCTGTAACAGAGCAGTTTGAATTCATGGTTGTGATACTTGAGTCTTTAGTTGGAAACAGAATCTTACGGCATGACAAATAAACTAAAAAACAATCATACTGGTCTTGTTTGGTAAAATTTATGATTATAGATAATCATAAATAGATAAATGATTTTAGTATAATCATTTTAAAAATAAATTTTTCCAAACACTTTTTTTAAATAATTGATTATCTTAGAATGATGATCTTAAAAGGATAATCGATAATCTAGGATTTTCTTTAGTCATATGTTGTTTTTTTGCCTCTCTCTTGATAGTTTAGTGAAAATAAGAAGAAAAAATTCAGTTTGAGTTTTGCTAGAAAAAATAATTGATTATAATAAATTTTCAAAACAACTTTTTCCTGTTTATGGAAATAATGAATTTTTTCAATTATGATTAAAATAAGCAATTATTATAATGGTTACCAAACGCATAAAAATCCATTATAATCGCATAATGGGGTGATAATCCATTAAAATAATGGTTACCAAACAGCCCGACTGTATAGTAATAGGATGATAGATCTTGGTCGTCAGTGACGCACCTACAGTACCCAGTTTGCTGCGTAACGACAAATCCTTAACTGGTAATAACTACACAATTGTACACCAATAATGGAATGGAAGGTGTTCACAAATATTTGTTTTGTATACAGTGACAACGTCAAAAACAATTAAAATTCAAGTGCTAATTCATTTTTATTTTTTTTTGACGGTAGCCAATTTTTATTTATTTAAAGAGATTGAGAATTGGTTACAATGCGAGGGAAAGTGGTTCCTATTCTGTCAAGGAATACAATTTGCTTCAGAAAGTTAGGACAAGTGTATTCCCAGTTGGTTGTTGTTGTCGGTGTTGTATGTCGTAGTAGGTCTTCCACTGCCTTGTTTGCTAAAGCATCCGCTTCCTGGTTCTCCTCCCTGTAGGTGTGTGTGATCTTGTATTCCGGTATTGTTGCTAGTAGTTGTTGTATTACCTGTATGAGCCATGTGAGATGCCATGGTTGTGAATGCTGCATCTTGAGTAGAGATACCAAAGCTTGTGAATCCACTTCAAACCATATCTTTTCCCATTGATGTTGAGTAGCCATTCATATTGCTACCAGTAATCCCCATATCTCCGCCATCATTGATGTGGTGATCCCCAAGTGCTAATTCATGTCCCTAAACGACAACTCACTATCAACAATTAAAATTGTTAACAAGGATCAAAAAATCCGTCAGACTATTTAGGCCCAGTAAGAATGAATGGCTAACAAATAAGCCTCGTTTAATTGGGGGCCAGAACTTTTTATTTGCACCCCAAATTTTTGAGGGGCGTATTAAACCGATATTGAAAAGACTTTTTTACCCTTTACTAAACACAAATCTTAAAAATCGGTTAACTCTAATTAGAAACCATAATTAGGCCCCCAATCTATATACCCTAATCCTAAACAAAAAGAGAAAATCAGTTTCTCTTTTTTCTTTTCATCTTCTTCTCCTCCCCTTTCTCTTCTCCACCACCACCATTAACGACTCCACAGAGATTTTTTTTTTTTTCTTCAACCGGTTCATCGCGTAATCGTCGATGATAAAACTTTAATCGACGATTAACTTCTTCTACAAACATCGCTCGTACAAAGCAGACCGCTCGAAAAGCACTTCAAATCCCTAATCTCTTTGACACCGTCAAAGGCAAGGTTGTCGAGGGACGAACTCCCAAACCCAAAAAAATCGAAACCCAAAAAGATATGGCTTCAATTAGAAGGTATGTGAACTTAAACCCACCTTCTATTCAATTTGTTGTTGTGTTTTGATTGTGAAATTGAGTCTGGTAACTAAAATTTAGCGGTTTCAGTGTAAGGGTCGTTAGTTTCGAAATTGAAACACCTAACGACTTTTGATTTGCATGCGGATGATATGGAAAATCGTTAGTGTGTTAGGTTGAAGATGACGACCCTAATTCTGCTACTTCAATATTTTGTGCCCTAGAATAGAATCGTTACCGTATTAGGTTGAAGATGACGACTCTTGTTTGACGACCCTTGTTTATTGGTTAACGACTCTAGATCGATGGAACTCGAACATCCTTTTGTTCCAAAAAATGATATGTCGTCATCTTAGGTCCCATAGAGTCGTCATTTATCTATATGCCCTAGAGTCGTCTCCCAAATTATAGGATCGTCATTGGCATTTTGACGACCCATTTTTTACACGATAACGACCCTTTAAGGACCAAAATCACCCTCTATGTCCAAATATTTGAAAGGGTCTTTATCGTTTACTCCCTCCGTTCCATTTTAGATGGTGTTTTAGGGTTATTTTTTTGTTCCATAATACTTGAAAGTTTTCATATTTTTCCACAAACTACCAATAACACCCTTACATTTTGTCTTGGAACTATAAGTTTATTTTTAAATGCACTAATATCATTTAATGTTTGAAGACTTTTCTCAAGGGTGTAGATGGAAAATCTTCATATCTCTCTCCATTTCTTAATATGCGTGAAAACTCCAAGAACATCATCTAGAATGGAACGGAGGGAGTATATTATAGTCGTCACATTGTGAAGAAGGGTCGTTAGGTTTGTAGACCATTCCAATGATGACGCTTTAACTGATACCATAAAGTTGATGTCTTAGTGGGTTGTTTTTTTTTTTGCGTGTTTGGAATATAGTGCCAAGAAAACCAAAGACAAAATTGCAATAATGATAACTCCTCCTTCCAAACCTCCCTGCCACGATAAATACTTACTTGTCGGTCCATTACACGGAAAAAAGTCGAGTGAGGTATCATTTTCTATCACCGAACCAAGAGACAAAGGTAATGAGTTGTCGGGATTCGTGAATCGGACTCTCTGTTATTTCCGCTAACAGTAGTGGTGAAGAAGATGAGATACAAGAAGATGAAGAGGAAGAAGAGAGTGATAAGGATGATGAAAAAAATGGTAGTGATGATGATTCTGATGATGGTAATGGTGGTGATGAGGAGGAGGAAGGGGATGAAGGTAATAATGGTGGTGATGAGGACGAGGAAGAGGATGAAGGGGATGATGTTGGTGATAAGGATGATGAAAAGGATGAAGGGGATGATGCTGGTGATAAGGATGAAGGTGATGATGCTGGTGATAAGGAGGATGAAGACGATGAAGGTAAAAAAGATGTAGAACATGAGCAAGAGATTGCAAAGCCGAAGCCGGTAAAGAGGGTTAAGAAGGATGGAACATATATTGCACCCAGCGCGAGACACATTCCCGCTTCTCATTTGATGTTGTCTCCTCTTCGAAGTGGTAAACCTAGAGGAGAACTTAGAGATGGCGGAAAAGTTCTATTTGGATATCCTGGATCGTGGCCTCATACCATCTATGAGACAATTGTAAGAATCCCAACTTTGGTTGCTATTTGATTATTTGATGTTAACTTTCTAATATATTTTTAAAATATTTATTTGTTTATATTTTTTAGGATCATAAGAATGCCGCACGTCTTTTCAGGCACCAATCTTCTTACACCAAAATGGATTTGTGGCCGCTAGAAGGTGAATGTGCAAGAGTTAGAGACTATGTTGAAAACTCCGGTTTGTAAAATGTCGTTGTGAACTCTGTGATTGCGTATGACAAGGTCGCAGTATCTAGTTTCTGTGAAAGGTATTACGCTGAAGTCGACGCATTCCAACTTCCTTTTGGCGAGATGGCATTGACTCCTGATAATGCAGAACAGATATTAGGGTTGCAGGTTGAAGGTAAATCAACCAATGACAAGTTCAAGAGAAGGCCTAGTTGGGATGAAATTTATGCATTGACCAAGAACTTGTTTGGATGGGATAAAAAGAAGACTGATGGGCTTTTCGTGCCGGGAACTAAGTACGCGAAGAAAGAGTTCAAACTTGTAGAGATTAGGAAGATGTTTTCTGGGATAAAAGAGAAGGAAAAAAATGAAGGTCTCTCTGATATGGAATGTCGTTATGCGGAGGCTGCGTATTTATTTTACGTCCTTGCGTCGGTTGTATTTCCCGACAGCAAAGGTAACAGGGTCGCGCCAACCTTCTTCAGCTTTTGGATCCCTTTGAAGATGTGAACAAGTACTCTTGGGGGACTGCCATAGTTGCACATCTGAATGGTCAGCTTTCCCAGGGATCTCGCGACGAAATATACAGAGTCTAAGAGTCGTTTAGTTGTAAACGAATTATATTAACGACTCATGATAGTATTTGCATTTATTGGAGAATTTAACTCAACCAAGTGTGGTTGAGGCAGTTGGGTCGCTCAATTCTATAAATAGAGACCCATATCTCACCTCTTCCTTATCAAAACCCTAATTATCAACCTTCTCTTCTCCTTCTCATTTAATTATCATCCAAGAAGAAAAACAAGAGCAAACACCATGACTACTCCCTACACTTCCGAAGAGAATTGCGCCATTGCGAGAGCTTGGTTGACAGTCATAAACCACTTTGAAGATCTAGGAAAAGACATTGATGAAACATAGGATTCTTGGTGGAATCGTGTATTCATCGTTTTTGTGGCGTTAGACGGAAATTGCAACTCAAGGTCTTTGAAACTCGTCAAGGAACGGTTCGAGGAGATAAAATTGGAATGTGAAGCTTTCAAAAGAGAAATCAAGGCCGTAAGGAAAGCCATGCCCAATATGTTGGGTGCTATAAGAGTAAGTATTTAAACAAGAGTAAAACTTATTAAAAGCTTTGAACAATACTAACTAAGTTTTTCTTTTGCATTTTCAGTTGGGGAAGGCGTATGCCCGATACGAGGTGCTTCGTGGAAAAAAGTTTGAGTTCGACGATTGCTACCTCATCTTGCACAAAGACTACCTATAATTACAACCTTTATGGTTAAGTGTTTAAGTGCACCGTTATTATCTATTGTATTTCATTTCCTTGATGCGCGCTATGCAAGATGTATGCCTTTTACGATTCAATGAAATGATTCTATAAAATCAAAAATCTTAAAAATTAACAGTATAAGTCGTTAAGGTGTCTAAATATAGAAAGTGACGACTCTTCGAAAAATTACTCATGGTTGGTTAGGGTCGTCGGTGTATATGAAAATCCTAATGACGACTCTAAAACCCAAAACTTGTGTTCTTCCAGAGAGTTTGGATTCGAGAGTCGTCCGGGTATTAAGCGAACCAATCGACCACTTGGAGCAACATTAAGACGAATCGAATGGTATAAGATGTTTACCTGATTGTTTTGAGCTCCGGGTTCTGCATTTCGAGGATTGGTTCCTTCATTTTGAGCAATAGGTTCTTCATTTGCACCATTATTCATGGCTTCCTCTATTACTCTTCATCAAACATCCAATCCATAGGATTATTAGAGACAATCTCACCATCAACACAATCATGATTGTTATTTGAATCTTCAACAACCTCATTCCCTCCACTTGAATCACTCATTTCTAAAAAACCCTAGTTTTTCCTCTCAAAACTACTCTTCATCTTCTCAACACATAAAGCCCAAAAATAAAATTTCCCCAAAGTTTTATCCCAAAATCAGATTTTTATCTAAACACACTTACCACACTAATCAAGTTAATTAATTCTTAATACTAATCACTTAGGGGCATTTTAGCCATTTTGAAAATATTTTTATAAGGGGTGACCCAAATTAGGATTGGGTGACCTTTTTTGTCCTCTAGTGTCTGGCCCCCAATTAAAAGTTTTGGCCCCCAATTAAACGAGGCAAATAAGGACTCCCTGAATAATGTTTGTTGTTCACAAATACGAATTGTGTCGACAAGGACAAAGGGCGGCACAGTACCAGATTTCCTAAAATATATAACCCAAATATAAATTTAAATCCAACAATCTGGATTTGGATTTCAGATTGTTGGATATCTGGGTTATAAACATGCACAAAGTTATACCAATCAATTATATACGAAACCCATGTAATAGTTTATCAAAGTAACACAACATATGATTGAGATAATTTGTCAAATACCTGGTGCACAACATTTCTCTTTTCAATTCACAGAACATACAAGAGAAAATATATAGCAGAGAATGGTAAGAATCAAAACAACTTATCTGGAATTTGTATTGAGGCGAGGTAATCGTCTTTCCTAAAAGCTTTAACTTCCCGTCAATGGTGCAGCCAAGATACAACAATACCATTGATGTTAACTTGCACTAGAATAACATCAAAAGAATTGAACGTAAAGCAGCAACAAGCTCTCGGATTAAGACTATACGAAGATTTTGGTTTCAATGAAAACAAAGAAGCTTTTCTCGGTGTTTTTCCGTGTCTGTGTGTTGAAAAACATTGGGTTCTTATATTGCTAAAGGTGACGGTTCACCCAAAGCCATAAGGTCGCAACGGTTGTGACCAGAGGCAACTTTTATTCATATTCGGAAACGGATTTGGGGCCGTCCAAATCCATATTTTTCCTACATTTTCTTACGTGAAAAAACAGCTCATCTTGATCTTTCCAACTCAGATGTTTCAGAATCTATTTCCACGCAATTTAGTAACCTATCGAATTTACGGTATCTCGATTTGCCTTGCGTTTTTCCGACAAAAAAAAAGAAATCTATCTTTATATGACCACTTGCTTACGATCATCATCTACAAAATGGTTTAAAGGACTAAGTGAATCTGAGGGTACGTATTAAGGCTGATTGGTTTCGGTCCATCTAAAGCCTCTTACCAAGAAAATCTTGCTGAACCTCGTTGGCTTTGGTATTTCTAAGAAATTCATTGAGGTCAATGTTTCATTGGTCTTCTTGATCAACAAGTTTCAGTTATCCACCTCAGATCTTACCTCAAATGGACTAAACATCAGTACGAATGAACACTTACATTTGGACTCCTTGAAGCCTAGACTTGGGATTTTAGTGTTGGGATCATGCAAAAATTAGAGAACTATACCTGTTTAGTCGGAAGTTATTTTTCCAGTGAGTAGATTCCGATCACTAATTAAGACTTGGATTAACATATGGAAAGATGGTTCTTAATCAACATCTACCATGATTTGAAAATTAACAACTAATAAACATGTCAATTTGAATTCGTTTGGTTAAAATTTCATATGTACTGCAGCCAATGACCAACTTGGAATGCAAAATAGACCGGCCTAATGAATGGAGTTTGCAAAGCCCATCAACAAAGGAGAGTCCTTACTGTTTATCTGTTCTCGACAAACCCTTTCGAATCACTCCTCGACAAAGAAAGACTACAACCTTGATATGACAAACAGGCAATTGCATTGCACCCATGTCTAGATTCATCAACTGAAATTTAACGTCTCCTCAAACTGCCCTAGCCCAAGTGACATGAGCCACCTGCTCAACCCACCAGCCTTTTCCAACTTCATATCTAGGTTTGCTGCCTGCAGCTTTTGAATCTGTTGTAGTACACCATATTCAGAAAACTGATCCGTCTTGCACGATCATGATCGGGAACAAGGGATTTAGATGTTGCTGGAAGGTAGATTAACCTAGTGGGGCCTTTTGGTGCAGCTCTTCTTCTAGAAACATGCTTCTTGGGTGGAGAGTCTAGTTCTCCTCCACTGTCTGGATATCTCAATGCAGGTCTTCAGCAGCCTTAAAGTCTGAAGATAAATATTCTTGCGGAACCACGGAGAAAATAGAGTTCTTCTATTTCCTGTCACCATAAAGACGGAACCTGTGTAATCATACGTTCAGTTATACAAACCTTTGACGGGAACTCTAAAATTTAACGAAAAACAAATTAACAAAGAACAGAAGAGAATTTGAAAAAAACAAAAAATAACAAGCAAAAGAAAAAGAACTTGCTTAAAATTATTTGATGTCTAAAGATAAAGACAAATTCAGAGACAAACCACAGAATATCCTTATCAGAGTAGTGAACTGAATAGAAAAAAAAAAAAGGCTGGAAATTAGAATATGGTCATATTGATTCTTGAAAGACTCTTGGGTGTTACTATCACCTCCGTGACTCCACAAAATTCAAGCCTCCAAGTCGGACGAAAATAGATGGACATAATGCTCTAACCAAGTAACTTAGATCTTAGACTCCAATGGAGCAGTGAAGGGAATCCAAAAAGTCTCTTTCGCTAACAAAGTGAATCAAGCTCTTCTTTGGTTTTTCACTACCTTGGTTTTCCTCTACGACAGAATTTAATGATGGTGAATTGATTGCCCAGAAGGACAGGTAATATCTAGCTGTGGCCGAAAGTGAGCTCAAGTAAATGAATACACTCCTATGGTCAACCACGCAAATCAATACTCAGACTGCAGAAAATGAACAACTATTGTAAAGCTATTTATACAATTCATAATATGTCCTTGTCAATATAAAAATTCAGCTGATAGTATTTCGTTATTGCTCTGAAATCACAAACTTAGTGATTTAGGTACATTCCCTATTGCATCTATAAATATGTTTCTGTACCTACAAATTCATGCCACATGTAAATGTAAACACAGCAGCTAAGAATGCAGTTAGAATGCTTGGTGTTTGGTGGAAGCTCATTCCAAATTCACCCGTTTCAATCAGTTCAGCTAAGTCGCAATAATTCTAGATTTTATTTGAGCCATATGATTGTTGAGAATAAACACGGAAAAATAAAAACCCAATACTCAAAGATAAAAGTGAATGACTGCATGATACCTCTTATTTGCAGTTCGAGTCTGGTGATAATGAATCATCCAACACCTGCAAGTCAATTGAATAAAATCAGGTTGCAACAATAGCACTAACATTCGGTCAGCCAAAAACATCTGCCAAAGAAAGCTAGATGATTCGCAAGAACTTTCTAACTGCAATATTAGTACGAGACCAAAAACCAACAAAATATCATTTAAAACTAATAAATAGTCGGCATAAAGGTCAGTAGGATCAAAACATTTGATTATCCTAGTAAAGAGCCAAAAGGACACCTGTGGTAATTCATTGGGAATCACATTTGAAAGATTGTTTCTTAGTAGTGCATACAAAAGGAGCAATCAGTAATCAAATTGATTCTTTAGAAGGGCTAGGCAAAAAATGCACAAAATGTTCAAATTAGAAAAACTACTAAGCAATTCTTGTATAATTGATTCTTTCCCAGAGATATCACCAATTTCCCTGTAGTCTATGGGTATGACTTCGTATTCTGAAAGCTCTTGCAGATAAGATGTTAACATCAAAATATATTAGCAATTTAGCTAGCATAAGTTATTCACCTGTTAAAACAGCATCGGGCATTTCATCAATATAGGACATGTTTGTTTCAATTGTGCTGTGCTATACTGCTATTTGCTTGGCGTGTTCTTCTACTTGTATGTTTGCCACTTCTGCTTTAGCATTAGGCTCAATGACTTGTCCTTAGTGCCCCCTTGTCGCCTCTCCATCAATTACAGATGATTCATTAACCAACACTGAGGAAGCTTCTAATGGTTTTGGCAAATTCACTTTTCCATTTGCACCTGCACCTTCTTTGTCCTTCTCATTGGTGTTTACAACAGCAGATTCAGTGGTGGGTTTTGAATACCAAACCTGCAAACATAGGACCCCAATAAGACTTCATTGCCCATAATCAAAAGCAAGTTAAACTCTTCTCACAACAAATGTAATGATGTAATGCCTAGTTCGAACACATTTGACAAATGAAACAGGAAAACATTTACCCTCCAAAGTGTTACCCAATTATATTCATGAAGTGGCAGAATAAAGAAGTGGACAACACCACAAGGGGAAACCGATATCTGTCTTGCTTATTGTTGGACTTCTGAAAGATATTTATAGCAAGGTGTCTTACCTGCTTGGGGATCTGTTGTTTGGCACGCTTCTGTTGAATTGTTTTTTGGCTGGCCTTCATAAATTCCAAAATCATCAAGGATACATGTCTTGCTGGAATGTTCTTTGAAGATCTTGATCAATTGAAGTCCCTGTTCGAATTTGACCTGCAAAAGAAAAGTCCAACTAAGGTACCATTGATAACATTAATAGAGCTATCTACATAATTAGGAGTTCGGAAAGATTCCCACCTCTTGAGTGTCCCTGCTGTTTGTCACAGGTTTGTTGTCATTGTTCTCAAGGGTGATGTGTTTCAACAAACTGTTGGGTACATCTTTGACTACGTGCCACTTAACAGGGAAACAACCATTCCACTTGTCTTGCTGCCAGTACTCGACACTCTTATTGAAATCAACAGGACCGATCATATTACAAAAGTCAAGAAAACAAACAATACATAGAAACAGCCAAAAAAGAAAGAATATACTCACAGAGAAGAGCAAGAATACAGGGCAACCACCAGGCTTCTCTCAGCTCAACCCACCTCTTTCCATCTTGAATGTGAGTAGCAGCACAATTCCCTGCAGCTACATCTACTTTCAGATCCCCTTCTCAAGCCAGTTCGACTTAGGCCCATACTCATAGAGATGAAGGCCAAAGCACCAGAGCTGTAGCTACACCTACTAAACCTGATTCTAAGAACAAAACACATGCATACGAAGGACTCCCAAGAATACAGATTGAACAATTATAACTTGAATGATGGTGGTGACAGTCAGGAATAAGCTTAATGAGATTAGCAGTAAGATAAAATTCACAAAATATGTGTTCATTGCTTTCCATTAAAACATAGTTATAACTGTCAATGCTGGCCTACTGGCGTATGTTATACTTACAAGCTCACTAAACAAAACACAATTAAAAGTATATCATAATTTTATATCCTCCCAGCTAACTGACGATCCATTTCTTGAATTCAAAACACAAAATACCAAAGAGGATCACTTTAGACAGCTTATAAATCTGGACCGCAGTTTCAATATTGGTAGACCAGCACATTTTTCCCAACTGATAGTGACTCATGTCAGGTTTACCAGCAGATTAAGCTTGATCATTCTCGTTGTTGCCCTCTCAACTGCTTCCTCAATTTTCAGTAGTGCTACTGGATCTTCATTGATGTCACACCCATTTTTCCTAAGCTCGCCCAGAATAATTTCGTGCTTGTCACCACTTGTTATTTTTTCCTGGCACACGAGGTAAACAACAACCAGCAGTTAGTAGAAAATCCAAATGCCGCAGAAAACTCTCAAATAGACAGTGTAACATACCCAAGTACGAATACCTACCTTATTTATTTACAATAGTACTGGTAAGTAGAACTAAACCATTGGGTGCAGGGTAAATTTGCCCTACAAAGGGCAACTATTACCGGGCGTTCAATTATGTATTGTCGCTGTAGACAATCTTCATGAGCGAAATGCCCACACGACGGCATTAAGCTCAGCAAATCGCCATCTTCAAACTCTTCAAGACAAATCATGCACTCATCTCTGTCATGTTGAGCTCCATCAAAAACCATAGTGGGTAGAACTAAAGGAATCTGTTGGTGGTGGAAGAAATTTCTGACTCTGTTTCTGTTATGGTATATCAGGGCAGCAAGAAAACACAGGACTATCAGCACAACTAGGGCTACTACCAACGGGTTTTCACGCAAAAAATTTAGGATCACAGATGGATTACCTGTTAAAAAGATTGAATCATACACAAATATAATCAGTAAGGTCACCAAGTCATGAATCATACACAAATTATCTAATGATTCGGGAAATCAAGTGGTACTGAGTAGCAAGATTTTTAAGTACCAAGGACGAACTACGGGATCATAATAAATCAGCAACAGCAGATGCACTAAAACAAGCAAAGATATTAAATGGGTGAGATTGAAGTACACCTTTGTTAGTAATTCTACATTGTCAGGTCTACTCTTAGGGTTTCCCTTGACCAACAAATAATCTTCACCTAGGTTTAGTCCCAATAAGATGCACCATGTCCCCGCACTCATTTCCAGTTTCAATTTTGTCTTCCTTGAATCACAGACACAGAAGTAAACTCAGAGACAAATGAAATCTATCTACTCTAAGAATGAAAATTACACTAAAGTTAAGTCAATCCAAACGGTTACTTAAGCGACGAAGAAGAGCTACTACTAAACTCTGATCTTGTAGGTCGATATAGGAATATCACCAATGTCATGGGCATTTCAAGATTCGTAGAAAATCACTGTAAAAACTCAATTCTGAATTGACCAAAACTTCACTTAATTTTAAAGTGCAATCTTCTTCCATGACCAAAAGGGTAAAATCTTTAACATCTCCCTCCTCTCTCAAACTTTTTTTCTAATTGTGGTGGCGAATTTTGTAGGGTGTTGATGGAGGTGATCATCTCTGAAACAAAGATGTTGAGAATGCTTCTTGGAAGAAGAGGAAGAAGAAGGAAGAGATATGATGGGTTCTACTGAAATACATAATACCTACATATCATACTACTATTCCTAGGCTTGGGCTTTTCTTAACTTGTTAGTACTATAAAAAAAAACTTAGGCCCACTTACCATTACCACGTCCTTGGTCGGGTGCTGTATCCTGATCGTCACTCGTCAGTCATCTTGATAATGTTTATTCAGTTTTAATAATCTTCTATATTCTGTTCTGAAGAGACGAGAAAAGAAAAATGCTTTGGTATCCTTGATTGTGTAAGAATGTGTTAAAGCTGCTCTTTCTGAGTTTACGAATGAAGAAGAAGATGAAATAATTAAGAAGAAGAAGAAGATGAAGTAATTGTTTGCAATTTCAGAAATGTCATGGTTTTGGTAGTGATTCTAGTGAATGTCAAAATGAAGTTAAAAGAAGAATTAAGAGGACTCATCTCAAGAAGAGAAAAAAGCAGCAAATGAATTAGTCATTCTGTATAATTCTATAAATGCATGCTAATTTGTTTGAGGTCACTTTCTTAGAGAGTGAATCAGTGAGCACTACAGCTACTGCATGCACAAATTGGAAAGAGTGTTAACTTTTCTTTTCTCATAATTGGGACCCATAAGTGACTACTTGGGCCACATCAGAACAGCTTTCCATGTCACTTCCTTCTTATTGGCTATTCCAACCTTGATTACGAATCAGGCAGTCCAGTTGGCAAACTCGAAGGGTCTCACTATCAAAATCCAAAAGTTCCCCCAAGTGCAAGAATACACAATTGCATCTCTTCACACCATTGTCAATGGGTCCCACCTAAAAACAAACATGTACATATTCGGTTGCACCAACATTTGTTTGGAAGAATTGAAACGAAACAAAATCAACAAACCGTCACAATCCTTTGGAATGCAGTCACAACTCACAACCTCAAATTGTTACACAAACTAACCACCACAAGCAGGGCCGTCTTAAGGCATAGGCGAGCTAGGCGGCCGCCTAGGGCCCCAAATTGTTGAGGGTCCAAAAAAAATTCTGTTTACAAGTTCATAAATGTTACTAAATGATTTTGTCACATTTATTAATGAAACAGACGCTTGTGACAGTTATAATTGTTACAAAATGTTTTGTGACAACTATAAGCACCACCAAGTATCTGTTGGCCGGGATTTTTGAATGTTTATGCAAGTGACAAAGTCTACATATTCGGTTGCACCAACATTTGTTTGGAAGAAAAACGAAACATGCACGCCATGATGGTTAAATAAAAATTATTGAGATATCTCCCAAATTCATTTTCTCTCCATTTTCTCTCTTACCTAACAAAATCAACAAAGGCCTCACAATTCCTTTGGAATGCAGTCACAACCTCAAATTATTACACACACTAACCACCACAAGTACCAAAACCCCATTTTTACACTTCAAAATTTTCTAGAAGAATGGAGACGACCAAGAAAGGCAAGAAGCGACTGAAAAAGAGGCAGGTACCTGGCATCCATTAAGTCTATCACATGAAATGTTCACTACATTGTTTTACTGTTCTGCAAAATAACAAACCTTGAAGAACATTCGAATGGGCACTGGAGATATATATTCTGCATCAAGAAAAAAGAAACTTAGAATAATGAAGATCTTGCAATCACATATGAACACCTCAAAAACTATGTTTTATTTGAAATAGAGGAATGAATGAACCTAATCAATTGGAAAAGAATTCCTAAAGCTTCCTTACCTTTTTCAACCCAAAAGAGTAAACAAACTTATCCGTGAAGATTTCTTACCGCTACATTAAGGATTGAACAACATGCAAAGATGTTGGCAGCTCAAGATCAAGATCAATAATCCTTTTAACGGTAGCTTCATCAGGAATAACATCACTCTCATTGCCTTGAGTGAGGACAAGACATCCAACATTTAAAATACCCCAAGAGCTTGGTGAAAACTTTGGTCTGACTATGACGCGTGAAAGCGGGCGGAGCGGGATTTTGAAATAGGGTGGGCAAACCAAACAAAGACACGACACAAAACAAAAAAAAACTTTTAAAAAAATTCCATTATACATAATATTCACTCCAAAAAAAAATTCACAAACGAACTCCTACCCGTGATGATATTCACTCCAAAACTTCAAATAGTTAATCTCTACAAATTCTTATTCGAAGAATGATCGTTAATCCAAAAGATATCTTCGATTCATGCCTTTCTTGGATGTTTTGAAGTGTGCACATCCATAGATAACGGAATTCTCAATTTTTGGTTAGCTTTAAGATAGGTTAGCTTTCTAAAGGGTGCAAAGTTATTTCTATAGGGGTGCAAAGTCTAAATTTTAATTTTGGGCCTAGAAAAATTGATAACCAGTAGAGAGAGTTTGGCAACCAAGGGTGGGTACTGCAAACCCACCCTTCCATGTGCCTCCGACCCCGCATGAAAGGGAACACATTTGGAGCCATTAATGCGCCAGGTAGACCTAATCATATGGTGCATAAACATGCCTTAGAAGCACGGATAGGACGTTCATGGATCGATGAGCAATCGACAAAGACATTTGGAGGAAATTAAAACAATAGTCTTGTGGGGAAATTTTTGGGAGATATTACCCATGACTATTAAAGGAACAAGGAAATGAATGCCGACGCATCAACAAATAGATCAAACCCGTGGAGTCATTTATGAATCTTCAACCTAGATGGGAATATGCGAGTAAGTTTTGGAGCATCATACGCAAGGAAAGGAAAATATTCTCCCTCTAAAATAGAAGCCAAGGTTCCGAGGAGGCCTTTGGAAGGAAGGTACAAAACATAAAGTTTTGCGCTCACATAAACTGAGCCAAAAACATATCAAAAAGACCAAAACTTCCCACAACCTAGGAAGGGAGAAACAGAAAAAGAAATAAGAACCCTGGAAAAGTACAATTGTAAACCGCATTTTTTTTGTCCCCATTTAGACACCAAATCTTCAAAAAACAACCCCTTAAAAAAATTCTACTTTGAAAAGCCCATTGTGACATTGACAATAAAGCTTTTCGAGAGATTACCGTGTCGTTTTCATTCTAGAAGACATGAGATCATTGGTAAACAAATATGATTCATTTGTAAACAAAGTATTCAGTAATGAGTGGTTACAGCCAGATGATGGAAGACTACAAATCCCAAATTGATTAAATATCCTAGGTTAAGTGGAAAAATGCCCCAAAATGGACCACAAGGTTGTGAAAATGCGCTGGACGTTAGGTAAAAGATTAAAATGCCCCAAAATCTTATCAAAATGCCCAACTGTTACTTTTGCCGTTAGAGATGGTTAAGTGGTCAAACTAGCACACATGTGGTCCGCACGTGTGATAATATGACATTTATACCCTTAGG
>JAJJWW010013251.1:0-23990 GCA_023531295.1 Papaver armeniacum
TTTTAGATCACGAGGCACATTTTGGTTTATGGAGGTGAGATTTTGAAATATTTGATGTCACGAGGCAATTTTGAAACATTGTAAACAAGAATACAATGTTCTTAGCAAACTTCAATTCTCCCAATGTTATTCTACCAAGATCTAGGACTGGGATTACCTCCTTTCTGCAACTTGCATTCTGATCCTTCGTATCCTGTAGCAATAAACCTTCGTAGCCTCCTTTCTGCAATTCTCCTGGTGGATTTTTAGCCATCTTTTTAGGTGTTGAGATTTTCTCATTTTCATGGACTTTTTTTTTTTTTTGATCGGTTTTAAGGGGTTTGGCTGATAGCACGGAATTTTAAATGAAAATTAAGGTGCAACCAATAAAAATCCGACACAACTATTGTATTCGGAAAATGGGTCATTTGTCCAAAAAAATTTAAAACACTGTTCAAATGGACAAGTAAAAAATTTTATGAGTGAAATGGACAAAAAAAAATAGCAAGGATGAAACTGGATTCATCCCGGCTTAAACTTAAAAAATAGCAAGGATGAAACTGGATGCATCCTGTGTAAAATAAAAATAAGAAAAATATTTGAAAATAGACAGATGAAATCAAGTTACATCTTGCCTATTTTTAAATTTTTGTCCATTTAAACAGTATCTAAATCTGACTGTCCTTTTCACCCAGGAAATGTTGATTTTGGTCTTTTTAACCAATTTTGTGTATTGGATTCTACGTATAACAATATTGATTGACAAATTAAATACAGTATACAACAAAAGGTTGTCACTTCTCAAACAACTACTATTTGGGATACCAAGTGGCTGTCCAACCTCTGACAACTGGTCGATACCCTAATGGACAGTACCAGTGTACCACCAACAACTGGAATTACCAGGCCAGTAGCTCCATAATCCTACATGCAATCAGCTCCATAATCCTCTATCCATCTCGGTAATTAACAGGTAAATACACTGCAAAAGTGATTAGTTCCTCATCCATACAGTACTGCCCATACACAACCAGCAACACACATACTATTCACATACAAGGGAAGTAGCAACATGGATCGCCAAATTCCTCACACAACTGAGCAATCTACTTCCCCCACCACCACCATACCATCATCCACATTAACACTTCTTCCGGAACACCATACCACACTTCGAGACCACCATGGTATCCTTTTTAATACCATTAAGCATTGCAACAGGCACTGGCAACAACAAAGGACATTCGATACCCACAAATCATCTTGGAATCTGGCTTGAAGCAACTGGTGCATATCATCGAAGGAAAAACACAATCACTATGCACAACACGAGGTGATGCATCAATATAGAGATGGAAACTAGCCATCTTATGCTTTAGCAACCAAACCTTCAGCAGACTAAACACAGTTTGTTAGATAAATCAGTATAACTGAACCATAAGTATGATATAAACTTTAACTTATGCTGAAAACAGAACTACTCCTGGTATTATTACTCTACAAGTGAACTGCACAGAAAGCATCACATACAATATAAATAGCTATTAACAATGCTATACTGATGGAATTAGGAAAAAGAAATTAGAAAGAACATTTTATGAGGGAGAATTAAGAATTTTCCTTCGTGCCTAGAAAAGAGACCTTGTCATACTTGCCATGTGTCTCTCTAGCCCTATTCATCATGAGATATAGAGACCTTACAATAACCAGACTTTAATCTGGACTGTCACCATCCAGCTAAACTTAAACTAATCCTTGTTGCTAAACCATAAAAAACCAACCAATGTTTACACCCTTCTAATAAGAACAAATAAGAATGACAGATGACTATTTTTATTGCAAAAGAACTAATATTAACATGTACGGAGTAAACGTTTAATGTTGTTGCCGTAACGTCTTGAAGAGCCAGAACTGAGCTAAATGGGAAAGCTATAAGGGACTCGTGAAGGATTATTTCAGCGCTTTATAAAGGGTGAATGTCCATATTCAGCTGCAGGATTCATTGAATGGTGGCTGGATAGTCAATATAATGAACCAGTCTAGCTGTGATTTCTACGTTGGGTTGTGAAATTGAAGCTTCTCAGCTTCGTGGAGGTCCTGTACAAACTACATTTGATTTGACATTTACCAGTGCTCGTGTTTCTACTTGACTTCTTTTGGTCACCGGCCATATATACTAGAACACATGAAAACTACCACATTTCACTGTTGAAGAGTTCCCAAGATGACTTTCAAATGATTACTACAGTTAAGGTTAAAGAAGATGCTGATATCCTGTTACTGGCATAGATTGCTAAAACAGTGATCAAATATTAAAATTGAGATGATTAGACTCAACCGCTGCTTGGCCGAGATTATAAGTAAAACTACGGAAACTGAAAGCCAGCATACATTGAAAAAACGATTATCTATTCACCTATAGAAGTTACGTGAGCTGTATTCAGAATATGAATGTGACAGATACAAACAAGAATAGCACTCTTAAAGTTGAGCAAGACTAGAATCAAAGGAATATATCATTTTTGGGCTTCCTAAGTTTTTAAAGAGATAACTCAATAGCTACATATGACAGCTCATCACCATGTTCGCACCCTTCTAACAAAGTATTGCACATGAACCAATCAGAATTGCAGATAATTTAATTATTGCATAATAACTTATATTAACATGCACGGAATTGAAGTTTACTGTTGTTACCGAAATGTCTTGAAATGCCAGAACTGAGCTAAACGGCTTGTTTAGGATTATTTCAACGCTCTACAAGAGGTGAGTGTCCATTCCCATCTGGAAGATTAAGTGGTACCTAGATAGCGAATATAATGACTCAAACTGGATGTGCTGTCTCCGTTTGGTTGTGAGCTTGAAACTTCTCAACTTCGTGTGAGTGGAATTTTCAGTTTGCTCTTTTTGGTGTATCATCAGCAATAGAAACACTAAGCCGGCTGCTAGACGTTTTCTTTTGCGAAATTTTCCAACTTCCCATTTGACCTCGTCGGATTTCCTGTCTTCCAGCTTTTCATGATTTTAGCCAAAACATTTTTGTAGTGTGCATCTGGTCTCGATCTCAAATGGATTGTAAGTACACTTATTTATCTCCATTGCCACGTGTACTAACAGAGTCCACGTGGATGCCATTACTCAAAGAATGACACATAGGGGCATCCGTGGCACTCAGATAACGTGCCATCTGTCAAGACCAACGGTCAGAAATCAAGAGGCATCCGAGATATGTAGTCCCGCGTAGCACCAAAGGATGGCTTTAACCCATCACGAGGTAAGACGTGATCAACGGTCAGAGATAGTCCAACTGACACGGACGTGACAAGAGAACTGACACCACTCGGCGTGGGCTGGACCGCCCCAACCACCCACATTTAATGTAGCTTAGAGAACACGTGTCGTACGACCAACGATGGAAACGAGGGTTGATCAGCGTGATGAACCGGGATATAGTAGAAGCCGCGGGATGATATGAGAAGTCCGCGGACCACGCCCGCGGGTAATATTCAAGTCCGCGTACCACTGCACGTAATACAAGAAGATAAGATCTCGACAGCTCATTGTCGTGAGGGACCCACCAAATTTAGCTATAATATGTACACCCCTCCACCGAGAGGGGATCGAAAGAAAGAGAGAGGAGAGAGAATAGGGAGAAGTAAGTGAGTTTTTAGCTCATGTGTTCGATGATCACAAGATCTTGTGATCATCTTTGTAACCATTTATCTTATAGTGAATCTCCCTCGGACGTGGACGTAGGCCTTAGTGCTGAACCACGATATCGTTGTCTCTTTTACCTTTTGCACCGATAATTTCATTTACATACTCGTATCTCGGATCTATCTCGGATCCCAGGAGATGATAATGAGATCATGACAAACTAGAGGGGTTTGGAATCTATGAATTATCATCTACCTATGCGTGTTTTATACTTCTCACACCTCAGTGCACGTAGTCAACTCTTATAAAGATTGTTTGTGATCACGTGGAACCGAAACCCGATTCACGTGTTCACAATTTGGCGCTAGAAACAGGGACCTTGTCCCGGTAAAAAGATTTATCTTTTCCTGTGACTTCACAGCCTCAACCTCAAAAATTTTATTTAAAAACGCAAACAGATCTATTCTGGGATTCGTTTTTCGCACACATTTATGTCTATTGTGTTTTCTACCAACAGATCTGAGCATTATATGACTTTTAAACAAACAGATCTGGGTTTTAGCAAACAGATCTGTTCTTAGACTCGTTTCTCATTTTTAGCCAACAGACCTGTTCTTAGACTATTGTGTTTTCTACCAATACATCTAGGTTTTAACTAGAATTTCAAACAAAGTTTTCACCAAAAGATTTGGGCTTTTTTGCAAATAACGACCCATGGATTTTATCTCGGGCAAATCCGCATCCGTCCATGTCTTTCGTGCTATTCACCAAACTAACAGCCCGAATACACTCATTACCGCTAGAAATCTAGTTTATGAAGTCAAAGTTAAACTAACGGCTAACCCGCGGACTTTTGGGTCTCGGATTACCTCCCATGTCCTTTGTGCAGATTATTACAATGGAAAGTAACAAAGATACTGGGAAGACAAAGATAACTCCAAGAGATACTCCAAGGACCACACCAGCAATAACAAGGAGCAGACAAAAGGGCGAAGGACGCACAGCCGCGGACAACATGCAGACCGGGGCGGAAAGCACGTGGCTCTTAGATGCGGGAAACATCGCAATGGAGGCAAAGAAGGCTGCGGCCGCAAGAGCTGCTGCACCAAGCAAGGGGGTTTCTCAAGTGATTGCTTCCAAAGTAACAGCTGCAACCAGGCGGCCCGAGCCTCGGGAGGCTATAGCCGAATCGCTGATCCGTAACCATCCCTACTAATGCCGCCGGACAATGAACAAGACGAACAACTACCGGCAGGATCCAACGGAATAATCGAGCCGGGCATGCCATTGATAGAAGAAATCAATACCACGATCCCCGAGGGACAAGCTCAACTACAGGAAGGAATCCCCAATCAAGCATCGAACCAAACAGCGCAAATATTGGCACAACTGGAGGAGCTAAGGAGAATCAACCGACGCACGCGGATGCGTGGCCCCGTTAGCTCAAGAAAACCAAGAACTAAGAGAGAAGATCCTCCAAGCTCCGAACTAGCGAATCAAAGACGACAGAAGTTAACTCTCGGCAGATGAACAGGGGACCGAGGGACGATCTTCGAAAACATCCCTGCAACAACTAACCGAAGAAGGATACCCCAAAGAGATGCGCGGAATAGTAGAAGGTCTGACCCAGACTACCAACCAGAAATTCCAGACTACTACGACACGGAGGAGGCCACAGCGTCGCAACCCACAAGAAGGACACGGTCTTCCATTCAAGACGAGCACTGTTTGGCAATGGAAAACCTCCGCGCGGAAATGCTAGCAGAAATCAATCAACTCAAGACCAGGCAAGGAGGTGGAAGACTAGAACAGATTATGAAGGAAGCCAACACTACCCCCTTGCACGACGCTTGGCTACGACTACCATTCCGCAAAAATGTCCGGGTCCCGACCTTTGAATGTTACGACGGTCCGCGGACCCCTCAGCTCATCTACGATATTACAACAGGTAATGGCTGTGTGGGATTACGACGAGGCTATACTATGCAGAGATATTTCCCTTCAAGCTCGAAAGGATCCGCGTTATCTTGGTTTGATAACCTCAAGCCAGATGCATTGATTCATATGATCAGCTCACCGAAAAATTCCCCGGCCACCTACATGTACAACAAAGTTGTGAACACAGGATGGACAAGCTCTTCTCACTTGCAATTAAGTACAGGGAGTCCGTTCGAGAATACACTGATAGATGGCACAAAGTATGTCAGGCCATTGGACATGTGGATCCCGTGGTGAGTATTAACTGTTACAAATGGGGGCTTGATAGGATGAGCCCATTGTTTGTTGAAATCCACGGTACCTCCCCAACCACTGAGGGAGATTTAAGGATAATCATTGAAAAACATGCGAGGTTGGAAGAAATTCAAAAGATAACCCCGAGCGCAGCACAACGAACCCCCACGGACAAATTCCGCTGAACTAGTAGAGAGTGCCCAGCCCACACCAAAAGGATCGAAAAGACGATCACAAAAGGAGTGGCGAAAGTTTGAAGACCGGGTCTATACGAAACTCAACACCGCCTATCCGCGCATACTAAAGGAGATCAAGGATCGCGAAGACTTGAGATTGGCCCCGGTCTAAAGGGAAACAACCACCAGCCTCAGCGGTAATCCAAAGAGTATCGCGATTTCCACCGCTTCTACGGACACACGACAGAGAAATGCAAAAATCTCAAGATAGCAAAGTACAAAAGCCGATAGATGCAGGGATCTCAAAAATATGTGGAAAAGGCTGGAATGGAAGATAGAGCCAAACGCAAAGAAACAGGTCCAACTACCCGAGGGTAACCGCACATTGAACTCTATATCCCGCTCGTAAAGCAAAGAGCCAACCCTAACGGCACAAATAGGAAAACGACCGAGAAAGCAATTTGAAGATTACTCGTGAGCTTTACAAGATAAACGGGAAGGAAGTAGAAGAGCACGAGGAGTGGATGAACGCACCTCGATTTTGAAGCCGATGATATTGAGGACGACATGGAAGATCACAATGACCCATTAATCCTCACATTGCCAATCGCAGATGCAACATAAGGAAAATCCTCATCGATGGAGGAAGCTCCGTAAACGTATTGTTTTACGATACATTCAAACGCATGGAGCTTAACGATGAGCAACTCCTGACTTCACACTACACCATCTACGGGTTCAATGGCACGGCTACGAAGCCCCTGGGGGATATTGTCTTACAAGTGGATGCAGGCCCCATGAAAGTCGACACGCTTTAGCGTGGTGAACACGCCTTCGCCCTACAATGCCATTATTGACGAAGATGGGTCCACAAGCTCAAGGGAGTCGCAGCTACCTACCATCAATACCTTAGATTTCCCACTCCCTAGGAATAATGGAGATAAAGGGTGATCAAGCTTCCGTAAAGAGTGCCACGCGATGCAAATACAACTCAACAACGAAGAAGATGAGAAAAGGAAAACCCGCAAGGCTCGTGAGCAAGGCGGTATCCAAAGACAAAGCCATCGACGAATATCCGGAGGAAATCTCGGAAAAAGCTTGTCTAAAGGGAACTCAGAGGAAACACGGAGGCCTCAACATCAAAGGTTAATCTGTGGCGAAGAATCCGAGGCTACCAAATAGCAATTAAAGAAAATTCCCCACCTGGGGGAACCAAAGCCCACTTTCACATCCTTGGAGGCAGTGTGAAAGAGATCAACATAGGCACGGAGCAGAATCCAAGAAAGATCAAAATAGGAACTCTAATGGACGGAGAACGCGAAGCTTCACGATAACACCGCTAAAGGAATACGCGGACATCTTCGCATGGAAACTATCCGATATGCCGGAATAGACCCAAAGACGGATGAAAGATGAGCCGCGCATTAAACCCGGCACACCCCTGCACGACAAAAGATACGAAAGGTGGTCACAGAGCATCACAAAGCAAGAGAAAACGAGCTACGAAAGCTATTAGAGGCCGGTTTTATAAAAGAAGTCAAATACCCCACGTGGATCTCCAACATGGTAATAGTACCAAAGAAAAATGGAGGGGTCGAACCGTGATCGACTTCACCAACCCGAACAAAGCATGCCCAAAGGATAGTTATCCATTACCCAAAGATTGACCAGCTAGTCGACGCAGAGAAGGATATGAAGAGTTGTCATTCATGGACGGATATTCGGATACAACCAACTATTTTTCGCGTAAGAAGACCAAAGAACATACCGCATTTTACACACCCCATGGTCTTTATTGTTACGTAAGAATTCCTTTCGGGCTCCAAACGCTTGAGCAACGTACCAAAGGATGGTCGATGCTATTTTCAAGCCATGGATCGGGCAGGACTTTAGAGGTTTACGTCGACGATATGCTCATAAAAAGCAGAGTAAGAAAGAACCACCACCAGACTCGAAGGACATCTTCTGAGCTATGAGAGAGCATAACATGAAGGTAAACCCGAAAAATGCACTTTCTGGGTGACCTCGGGAAAATTCCTTGGATACCTAGTGACAAAAAGGGGCATTGAAGTAGATCCCAAAAAAAATCCGAGCCATAACAAACATGCCATCACCGAAGAACCTAAAAGAGGTACAAAAGCTCAATGGATCCCTAGCGACTCTGGGAAGATTCATATCACGATCCTCTGATAGGTGCAAACTCTTCTTCAACATACCGAAAAAAGGGACTAAATTTGAATGGACGACGAGTAATGCGAAGAAGCTTTTTTGGGCATTAAACAATACCTAGCAGTAAATCCCCATCCTTCGTAAACCGGACCCGAGGAGGTTTTGGCACTCTACATTGCAGCAAAGCAGAATGCATTTACGCAGTAAGCGCAGTACTCGTCAAAAACCCATACGAAGGAGGAGCAACCGATCTACTATGTCGGCAGAAGACCGAATTCCCGGAACGAAAACTACACGAGAATTGAACAGCTAATCCTAGCCGTCGTATGGTCTACTTTAAAGCTGAGGACGTACTTCTTAACGCATGACATACGTATCCCATGTCGGGCACCCTTAGAGACCATCCTCAAAGGGGCGGGAAAGGTAGGACGAATAGCAAAATGGAGCACATACCTCGACCAATTCAACATCCACTATGAGCTCCAACACTCCAGAAATCGCAGTATTAGCGGACTTTCTAGCAGACCCGCCTTGGACAACGAAGAAGAAGTACGCATACAAGGATGGAAGGCTATGGGCGCCCCTGAAATAGAAAAACCAGAGCCAAATAATATTCTTGAGCCGGTGAACCCACGGCAATGGGAGGTCTTCGTTGATGGCTCCAAAAATAGAGAGGGCGCGGGGATAGGCATCGTCATCACCACACCCACAGGAGACAGAATCGTGCACGCATTCGCATTGGAATTCAAGGCCATACCAATAACATCGTAGAATATGAAGGAGTGATCCATGCTCTCCGCTTGATAATTGAATTGGGCATACAAGAAGTGCGGGTAACAAGCGACTCACAACTCGATCATACGGCAGATAGGCTACGAATACAATGTGTACGACGAAACACTAGTGGTATACATGTCTCTAGTGCAAACATTGGCCTCCCAAATACCAAAATCAGTTTCCGACATCTGCGCAGAAAGGAGCTTAGACACGCGGATGCTCTGGCTTATATATCATCCATGCTTAAAAACGAATATGTCAAAGCAATCAAGGTAACAAGAGTGTACGAACCATCCATCAAACTCCCAGTAAACGTGCACGGCTAACCAACGCAAACCTAAGGAGAAAGATATCTCCGACGAGGATGTCGGAGAATACATATTCGACGATTTCGAACGAGGACATTACACGGCAAGCGGAGGGAAGACGACGATTATAGTCGGGGAGGCAGATTGGAGATCGAAATCCACTCTTTTCTCAAAGAAGGGAAACTCCCCAGGACACCAAACAAGGCTAGGAAGGTGCAGTCAAGAGCAGGATGTACGAACTAAGAGACCAAGCCTTATACCGAAAATGATTTTCGGACCACTTCGTCGCTGCCTATCCCGATCAGAGGGACATGTCGTTTTAAAAGATATACACAGAGGAGACGCAGGGAATCACAGTGGAATGAGATCCCTAGCAGATAAGGCAAAGACGCAGGCTATTATCGGCCAACCATGATCCAAGATGCCTTGAGAATGGCGAAAAAGATGCGAAGAATGTCAAAGATTTGGTAAACGAATCCACGCCCAGGCTACAAAGTTGAACTCGGTCGATAGTCCGTGGGTCCTTCGGGAAATGGGGTATCGACATAGTAGGCCCACTAGTATCGTGGGACGGGAAAAGAAGATTCCTAATAGTGGCAACGGATTATTTCAAAACAAATGGGTAGAAGCAAAGGCACCGGCAAGAATTGGATTCGGACGTCTTCACTTTTATTTTTCAAAATATCATCTCGCAGTTTGGCATCCCCCAGAGATAGTCTCCGACAACGGTAAAAGCCTACAAGGAAAGAATATTGACTTGCTGTTCGACACCTTCAAGATTCGGAAAAACAAATCCTCCCCCATATACCCACAAAGCAACGGACAAGCGAAGCCACAAACAAAACTTTGGCACTCATTCTTAAAAACAAACTAGATGAGTACAAAGGACGATGGTGTGAACAAATGCATAACGTTCTATGGGCATATAGACGACTCGAAGATCAGCTACCGGAGAATCCCCATTTCTACTCACCTACGGAGTGCGGTCATCCTCATGGAAATTCTACTTCCAACTACAAAGACAAGCCCGGGAAAAGAATCTCACCACGGACATGATGTTGGAAAGGCTCGACGACCTCGAAGAAAGAAGAGAAGAAGACCGCAAAGAATGGAAAACTACCAACGCAGTCACAGAGAATATAACAAGAAAGTGAAATTTAGGAATTTTGTAGAAGGGCAAGTATGTGTTGAGGACCATTCCCCAATACCAAATGAGAAAAAAAGTGGGGAAAATTAGCACCAACTTGGGAGGACCCTACATAATACATGACATCGCAGAAATGGCTCTTACTATCTGCGTAATATGAAAGGGGAAATCCTCATGCATCCGTGGAATGCCAAATACCTCAAGCCATACTACCCATGACCAATCACCGCGTGCGCATTTCAGTAAGAAGAAAATGGACTTGCTAATCCACATGTTTATCTCTCGACAAAGGAGTAACGCACCTTAATTTTTCAATCAATCCAAGTTTTCATTTTCAAATATCATATCCCGTTCATTACCCACGCACATTTCAATTTATTCAAAACCCACAACCTATATAAAACACATCATATGAACCACATGTATATACTACTTACACAATGTACATTGAAAACCATGTCACATCTTAATAAAATATCGATGCAAGTGTTACCCCGTGGATGTAGGCCTTAAGGCCGAACCACGTAAATCGTTGTACAATTACTATTATTAGGAATTGACGTTATACTTAGTAAGAGGGATATCCTACACAAAGCATGGATCATACCCACTACAATATACCGGGCAATATCCCTGCAAAACACACACACGCAATATATCGGAGCATACACATGCGATCTCTCGTAACTCCTCCGTAAATGTCTATAAGTGTATGACCAGAGGCGACTTCTTACGTAATGAGATATCCGTGCAATATTACAAGCCGCGAACTTAACGGAGTACATCCTTAAACGTCGGCCAGACCCCCACCGTCCGGTGATCCTCTGGCCAAGGAGTTAGCTGGACGGGGTGCAAGGTCACAAGACGATTCCGGGGATACCAACCTACGGAGTTGCACGAACAATACACTTTATCAAACTCAAAGATTGATATCCGCGGGTTACAAACACCACGGAATTTTCCATTATATTTAAAGATGGAAGACATAAATTCAACAAAATTTAAAATCAGATTTAAAACACCAAAGTTTGATCTAACACATGCGATTGATTACAAGCCCAAACAGCAAAATAACAAAAACGCCAAAAAGGATAAGCAACCGAGATCAATCCCCAAAGCATACTAACTACGGTCTACCGAGTAGGAGTGTTATCCATCCTTCGGCCGATGAAGGAACGCTACCACCCGAGGAGGGCCCAGAAGAACTTGATGGGAGCGCGGCATGGACGCCGAGTATAATTCTTGGTTAACCCATGGTTTTTCTTAAGATCCACTCAATCTCACCAAGAATCTTATTAATCTCTTCGGCCAGTTGTTTGCGGGCCATGAGACCTATGGCTACGCTCCTCATCTCACCTGATTTAAGGAAGTACAAAGCTGGTCTATCCTTTGATTAGCTTGCTTCAACGTTTCATCCTGAGACAAGGCAGACCGCGATGGTAGCTAACTTGACCCTCCAGCTTGAACTACCTTAGCCCGAGCTTCGGCAAACTTTTGCATCTGCAGCTTTAAGCCGTACTTGGAGCTCGCGAGCGGTAAAAGAAGACAAGTGAGTTATGACAGATACAATACAAAGCACACTCGATGACGAAGACGTATACCTTCACAATGATCAACCGCTGGAATCCCTCGTCATCGCGGCATAATCATATTCATTTGATAACTTATCATAATCTACCCGCAGCAGATTATGAGCATACCGACTTGCGCTCAGGTCATCTTGAAGATCGAGCCCAAATGACGATGTCGATTAACCTCATCATTCTTCAATTCCAACCCCTTGTTGAGACGATACATAGTCACCTCTAAGTCTCTCTCACGTTCAAACTGACGATCCACATCAGCTCGAGATGCGGACAGAGCACTACCGAGAGCACTACATTCGCGCCCTAGCATCGCTCTCTCCTTGGCCAAACGCCGCATATAGGTCCGCACATCCGAGGGATGAGAAGACCGCGCTTGCCGCAGCTCGCCTTCCGTAACATTAAGTTTAATTTCTAAGGAGGAAATCTGCCCACGGGCTTGCTCAAGATTATCCGCGTCCATAAAAGAGCCCCGTTGAACAAATGGCGGTCATGGTTATTTCGATTTTGCAAATCTACCAAGCAATACTTTTTCTTACGCCATTCTTCGACCATCGCGTTATGAACATCCGCGCGGGCATTCCATTTAGCCGACTCACTCTTAAGTTTTTCAACTAACTCAAGAATGCGACCCTTTGACGAGCCCTCTCACTCCGAAGCCACAACAATTGGGAGATTCCACCCACCGAAGATAGACGGGGAGGAGGGAGAAAGAGAAAACTTAATAAATAAGGAGCAGGAAACTACCAAAGAAGAGGGAGCGCAGACCTGAAATGGATGAGGAATTTTTCTCAGCAACAGCTAACTTGGCCTTAACCAGAGCCAACTCGTAACGTAGCTGAGCCTCTTCCGTGCCCCCGCTGCTCCTTACGCTTAAGCAAACTCTTTAGCTCTGTTATTTCTTCATCCTTAGCGGAGACCGAAGCCTCGACACTCGAAAACGTCTCTTCACAATGTCGAAGCTTCCCTCTAGCTTGAGAGATTTACCCTTGAAGAGCCGTAAAGTTGGTGATTACAATACTCACTTCTCATCATCTATCAAGCAAAATATGGGAAGTTAGCTCACATCATATTCGAACGAAATCAGGGATAAAAAGAACAGGACAAACCTCCAATAACCGCTGCTGGGGGTAACTGTACTGATACCCATCAGCAATAGCCATCATGTCAAGAACTGGTAGGGGGAGGATCCACCACCAGATCAAGCCCGCTGGCTACGAGATTTTACCCCATCCTCGATCTACCGCCTCCTCAAGGGTTAGCTCCATGTACCTACGAGTAAAAGCATCCGAACTCTTTTCCCCTTCAATCACGGGGGCAGGATGAGGAACAACCAAAGAAATTTTTCTTTCGCAGTCATGCCAAAACAAAGATCATCGCCATCCGCGCCTAAGGATCGCGAGAAATCATCTAAGGGAGAGTCCGAGGTATTCCCACCATGAGCAAGCACCAACATTACCTTGCACCAAGGCCCCACCAACATGGAGGAGGTACCAAAGAAACCCTCGGAAGGCACTACCAAAACCCCAAAGATCGTGCCCGCCGGATGGGCCACCAACGCAGCCTATCCTCGAGAACACTCCAATCATCACCATTTGGAAGCAAGAGTGAAGTCCGAAACAAGCCCCATAACCGTGGACATGTCAAATGACTGTTCCCCAGATAAAACCTTACCAAAGGAGAACTCATAACAAGCACCCCCATCCTTGTCACCACTACTAAGAACAAGTCCCTTACCTTTATCTATAACATTCACGCTGGACTTAGTAACCCCTGCATGATTTCCACCACCACCAATAGACAAATTGCCATCACCTTTACCACCACCAGTGGCAGTGGCCGGGTCACCTTGACCACCACCAGTGGCCGAATCACCTTGACCACCACCAATGGCCGGGTCATCTTGACCACCACCGCACCACCAGTAGCTGGATCACCCTGACCACCACCAATAGCCGGATCACCCTGACCACCACCAGTGGCCGGATCATCACCTCCACCGTCAACTGCCCGATCACCATCACCTTCTTGAACAGGCGGAGAAGTCTCAATTCGCTCTTCCCTATCGGAAGAGTCCTCATCACCACACACGGGACTATTTACATCCTCGAAATGAGAGGAACCCCTCGGTGGGAGAATTCGATGATTGCTTGGGATTAATCTTCTTACCTCTACACACCTACAACACGTAATGATAAAAGAACCATTGGCATCACCTTTCCTTGGCATAATCAACATTATTTAAGAAAACGTAGGGGCATACATACGAAGAAAACAAACGACGCACCTTAACAACGTCAGTATTCCGCGGAGGAAGATTAGCATCAGGAACATCTTCGTCTTCTGCATCATCAACATCACGGCTATAAACAAAATCCATACCGGCAAAACTCATCCGCCAGGGGCAGTAATGAGCGTAACGAGCGGGAGAAGCTTCGCGAGGAAGACTGTCAACAAAGAGGTCGCCAACCACGGGGACCAGGAACTCAACCATAGGCCCACGGGCCAACGACTTCAAGAACAAAGGGGCGAGACCACTCATAGTCATGATCACGCTTGATTCTCTCCTCGGCAGAATAGGAAGACCTTGGCACCAGGAATCCTCGCCATCTTGGAATCACTCACCTCGCTCAAAAGGCGAACTTCCCCTTAACAAGTAATGTTCCGTAGACTCACTGACCACGGCTTACGAGTATTCCTGTTAACATAATCTCCAAAGGATTTGTTGAAATTCTCAGGAGTATACCACCCTTTCTCCTTTTCTAATCTAGGGGCATAGCAAGTCATCATCGTTTTCCCCTTACTACGAAGATAGCATTCACGAAGATGGCGAAGATAGTTTCCCGTCAACTGTTGCACCCCGCGATTATGACTTTTCTTGGCAGTATCGCGGCTAGACAGGACCCGGTAGTAGAAATCATCACCAGCTTTATACAAGGGTAGCATCAAACCAGCCTCGAAAGCACCCACGGTTGTCAGCAAATGAAAGGCATCGTACTTGTAATTGGTAACCATCTCATAAGTTATGTCTTTATCGCGGCATAAAAACGAACTCGGAAATGTCAAGACCATGCTTCACCTTGAAGGCCTCGAGATCAATGTGTCGGAAGGTAAACTTTTTATTACCCAGAGATAAAGGACAAAAAGTAACAGCAGAGTCTTCCTCGAAAGCTTCTTCCGTAGCATCCTCCGTAACCCGCAGCCCTCCTCTTAGGAGGAACTAAGTCTCCCAAGACTCTATCTCCGTAGCCTTTCTTTTCGAAGTAAGAGTTTTAGTCGACTTAGGCACGGGTGGGTTAGTCCGCGTTGGAGGCCGAGTGCGGAGGGGCTGCACATCCAAAGGTTCATTGCGAGGGGCCGCTTCTTGGGGAGACCCACCTCTAGAACGAGTCACGGCATATCTAGATCCCTGCGGAGGATCACCCCTTCTAAGTGAAGGCCTTTGACCGGAGGATGAGGATGTTCGTCCATCCCGAAGATTACCCTGGGTAGGTGGGGGCGAAGCTCCATCCCTTACATTAGGATCACTCCGAGGAGATCGATGAGGACTTGACGGGGGGGTTTGGTAAGGAACCCGCGGATGATCAGACATATCTACGAGCACAAACACGAATAGGAATTCAAATCAGAGGCAGGAAAGATCAAAAATCAAGAAAATCTCAAGAACAGCAAAGATAAAAGAAGATAACCCTAGGTTTCATCTAACAGATTACTTAAACTCTCGGATTATCATCCAAACTCAAAAGAAGAAATAAAATCAAAAGCATGGCAGACGAAACACCCAACTCAGTGGCATTAACTCTCAAATCCCAGGGTATACTAAAACCTAAACTCATCATCAATGCATCATCAGAAAATCAGAAGCTCGACAGACTCAGGGATGGTGATTAAACGAAATAAAAGATCATACCGAACCACGAAGAATCAATCAACAAGAAGAACGAAGAAGAAGCAACAAGTAACGACCACAAGATAAAGAACCACGGCGACCACAGAGAAGGCAAAGAACAATGAACACTTGGCCGATGGTGTCGGAGGAAGTAAAGAAGATGAAGACAAGAACAAAGAATAAAACAGAGAATGAGAATTAAAGCCACATTCTCTCACTCTTCTCCTTTTTATATAGAACCCGGAAGAAACCGTCCACTACCCAAAGGGCGGTTATGGTGGACACGGGAAAACATGCACAATAAATGCAGGTAGCACCTTTTTAGGAGAAGTTATGAGGGAGATAAAAACGTACCACACGGTTCTTCTTCCAACAAAGCCAAACGCCCTGATCGCAAGAAGAGGGGCAAATTGTAAGTACACTTATTTATCTTCATTGCCACGTGTACTAACAGAGTCCACGTGGATGCCATTACTCAAAGAATGACACATAGGGGCATCCGTGGCACTCGAGATAACGTGCCATCTCGTCAAGACCAACGGTCGAAATCAAGAGGCATCCGAGATATGTAGTCCCGCGTAGCACCAAAGGATGGCTTTAACCCATCACGAGGTAAGACGTGATCAACGGTACAGAGATAGTCCAACTGACACAGACGTGACAAGAGAACTGACACCACTCGGCGTGGTGGACCGCCCCAACCACCCACATTTAATGTAGCTTAGAGAACACGTGTCGTACGACCAACGATGGAAACGAGGGTTGATCGAGCGTGATGAACCGGGATATAGTAGAAGCCGCTGGATGATAATAAGTCCGCGGACCACGCCCGCGGGTAATATTCAAGTCCGCGTACCACGCTGAGTAATACAAGAAGATAAGATCTCGACAGCTCATTGTCAGTAGGACCCACCAAATTTAGCTATAAATATGTACACCCCCTCCACTGAGAGGGGGATCGAAAGAAAGAGAAGAGAGAGAATAGGGAGAAGTAAGTGAGTTTTAGCTCATGTGTTCGATGATCACAAGATCTTGTGATCATCTTTGTAACCATTTATCTTATAGTGAATCTCCTCAGACCCGTGGACGTAGGCCTTAGTGCTGAACCACGTATATCGTTGTCTCTTTTACCTTTTGCACCGATAATTTCATTTACATACTCGTATCTCAGATCTATCTGGATCCCCGGGAGATGATAATGAGATCATGACAAACTAGAGGGGTTTGGAATCTATGAATTATCATCTACCTATGCGTGTTTTATACTTCTCACACCTCAGTGCACGTAGTCAACTCTTATAAAGATTGTTTGTGATCACGTGGAACCGAAACCCGATTCACGTGTTCACATGGATGGACCAACAACTTGGCACTATGATTTTGTATCTGGTAAGTTTCAAAGGCCACTGAGATTTCCTCTATCTGGTAATATGCCACCCATATGATCATAACAAGTTACAATTCCGAGCAAATCAAACAAAATGAAGTTACATAAAAGTTTCCATCGAAATAAAACCCTTGAAATTACCCCCAAACATCACAACAAATTCTTCCTAAACACAATTTATCGAATATAACTACAAAAGAATTCCACATATCTAGATGATTTCAATCCGAATCCGAAAGAAAAAAAAAAAGTAATTAAAAATTACAAAATAAGAAAAAACCTAACAAAAATTTTCAAAAATAAAAGCACTCAACAGATCCAAATTTTAATTGAATCAAAGTAAGATTTTACCTGTAATCCGGCTCTGTCGCAGAAAATTCAAGGATCAGCAGTCTCCCTTGCACACTACTTCTATATTTGAGAGAAGATATCATCATGCTAGTGTCTTGTTCTTTTTGTTGTTGATAATCATCAATATCACAAGCCATATGATCGATCGAGATCTGTGGTGGGTTTTGAGAGAGGCGGCAGCGTATAACAGAGAGGAGAGGGAGTAAGAAATTAAGAATGATGATGATGCCCTAATAACACTTAGACGACTAAATAGTCGGGCAAATAGATAGAAAGTTAACTTACACTTTATTTACATCTCTAGTAGGATATCTAAAAGTGGTCGTGTGGGATCATTTATTAGCAGATTTGAGCTGCCAAGCATGTTTTTGAAGTTTGAATGATAAATTTTAAGCAGGTAGAGGCTGCATCTACTATTGGTCATTCCTGGACAAAGCTAGTGCAGTTGGAGAGTGCAACTAATATCTCATATACGTGTAAGACAAATTTTGTGCCTGCGCACTCCTCTAAAAAGAGTGTAAAGCAATCATTTTCTATTGTTACGAAACATAGTTTTTGTAGTTTGTGTTGGAAAACGATTACTAAAAAATAATTTTTAAGGTTTTAATAAAATTATAATTTATTGTTTTCTTTTGTGAATGAAAAAACTTATTAGTCTCACATTGTGGAGTTTCCACGTTTTAGTTATTTTAATAGACTATATAAGCATTTTAGTCCCACATCGGGGAGTTTTTCTTCTTAAGTTGTAGTTGTCAATTATATAAACAAATTCACTACTTTTGTAAAATCTATGGGAAAGGGGTTGCTCTATATTTTAGAGGGACCCCTAAGGGAAAATATTTTATAGCGTTTCTTAAGCGTTCGCGATTTTCCTTAACAGTTTTTTGGGAGTTTCCAAGCTCAAGTTGAGCATCTACTACATATGCTAATAGTAGGGTGTTTTATCCTGGAGATATCCGTCCTGTGAGGGCTATAGCATCACTATTGAGTGTAGCCGGGCGCTAATGTCTTAAGGGCAACGTGTTGGACACGTGACTCACTCTGTTTTTCCAAAGTTTTGTCTTGTTGCTGTTGCGGAGATTTGGGGAGCTCGTCCGTTTCATCAAATCGATCACTTCCACTATAAAGGAGCTAAGTATCAATAACTTTTGCTTATTTGATTCTTTCCTTGTTTTTGATTATTGCACCCAACAATCTTAAGACATTATAATTTGTAATAATCGAATATGGTTGGTTGGTTTGTGAATCATGGATGTTAATTGTGGAGTGAAAAACAAAAACGAATTTTTGGTCAGCTGTAGAGTTTCAAGTTTATCTCTTAACCTAGAAGGAATTTAGATGAACCCTTTTGACACAACGTAGTAGACATCCTGATAGTTACCCACGTAAAATTTCAGAATTTTTGGAGTTGTAAAAGTATTTTTTTGATATTTTACAAAACAGAGAAACGTTCCTGAATTTTTGATATTTTACGATTTTACCCTTTGTTTAAAAACCACCATCAACACATGGATATTGTTAACATTCCACATTACTTGTACCGGTGATGAAAGGAAGTTATGTATGTGCTACTTTGATCAAATCCCCTCGCAACAAAAATGCTAATTACTTGTACCGGTGATGATGAACAAAGATTTACTCAGTTACGGTATGGATAAACCTCAGGCAGGTCCCTCTTTATCTTTGGAATAAATTATTATTATCTAGGATTGCAAGTATTGTGGGCAGTCCAATCACGACTGATACTCCAACAACGTTGAAGACAAGGATGTCATATGCTAGGGTCTTGGTTGAAGTTGCATCTGGTTGTGTTTTTCCAACTGAATTGCCTATTTAAGTGGACAATGTACAACTTGTGGCGAAGGACATGTATCCTTGGAAACCTGATGCTTACTCTCATTGCAAAACCTTTGGGAATTCAAGTGCCAAGTGGTGCTTATTAGTTCCTAAGACTAAGGAAAACTTCTTTCCTCCTTGTTTAACTCCGGTTACTACTGAAGATCTAGTCGCTCAAAGAAATGCACAATTGGTTTTTAACATAGGGGATAAAGCTAAGATTACTCAAGGCGGAGTTGATAAAATCCCTCTAGTGGATGAAATTATTTTGAAGAGGGCCCCTTTGGTTAAACCCAAAGAAGAAGAAAGATGGAAAAAAAGGAGACATGACTATTCAGGAGCCTACTGAAGTTTTGAATGCTTATAGCATTCTTGACTCGAACTTCCTTTTGCAAACTTAAGCAATGAAGACATTGTGATGGAAAAGACTCCTTTGGATGATGACGTTGATAAGAATGGAAAAAAAAGAAGAGGTAATTGAACAAGAAAAAGTTCTTGGTGAGTGGGTTTCTTATAAATGAAAGAAAGGCGTCTGCAAAAACAATGTTGAAATTGCAAGCACCTCATCTTATGATCTTTCCATTCCACCTGGTTTTGAATCCCATAACAGGTTTCATGGAGTTGAAGAAGATGAAGGAGAGATAATTGATCCAAAGGTCAGCTTCGCAAAGCCGTTTTCATCGAAGCCAATTGTAGGAATTGGTATGAAATTGGGTATGAAACCCAATGGTACAGGTATGGGTACTCTCTCAAGTTTAAAAAAGAAAAAACCACATAAACCTAAAGTTGCTAACAAAGTTTCGGAAAATAAACTAGCGGAGTTTGGTTCTTCATGGGGCTTAGAATTTCCACCTCTAAAAGCTAATCGTGCAGAAATGTTTAGTGATCTAACTAAAAATCACGCTGATTTAGATATAGAAGATGTTAACAAGCATGTTAATTGACAATAGGCAGCGGTCTTTTTTGTTTCGTCAATAGGCAGTGATCTTTGTTGTGGCTTGCAGCTTTATTTTAGCTTTATGTTTGTTTTGTTTGCTCTTTTTATGGGCTTTTCTCTTTATGTCAGTTGTATCCGCCTGCACACGGCTTGTGTGCCTTTTAATCTATTCTCTTTGGTTGATTTAAAAAAAAAATAGTTTTCTAACAGGCTGGTCCTGTAGCTGCTTGATCAAGTGTTGTTCCCGCATCCAACCTTATTTCATTTGACAACTTGAAAGCAGTGCCCTTAGGTGTTTCGCTTTCTTAATTGTAGTTATGCTAACAATGTTTGGAGTTACTTCTTCAGTGCTTTCAACTCCAAACTTTTTTAGCATAACCACAACTAACTCCAAACATTCTTTTAAGACTTGAATAACTTTGGAGTTAAAAGAAGTTACAAAGTCTAGATTCTTTTGTACTCGCCAGTTTAATTGGGAAGGGTCGAATAATTGTCGAAAATAATCTATTATTAGAGCCTAGAACCCAGAGCCAATATTATTAGAGCCTTGCACCCTGTTTTAGTGTCAATTTTGCAACAGGCTCTATGCGAGCATCCTTTGGACCTTGTGGATGGAACTAATGAAAAGACTTTCACTCATATGGAAAATCAACCTGAAACCATTATATTGGAAGTTAAACCGCAGATTTTCTCTTGGGCCTCGCATTCTTTCTCAAGTGCCAAATCAACTATATCATTGTAATTTGGACTTGGAATTTCTTGACTCTTTTTTTTTGGGTCTTGGTGACATCTATTTGTATATAGCCTTGTAACCTTTTCAAACCGTGCTTTTTAGCGTAGGCTTTCTTCCTTAATATATTATTTTTTCCGATCCAAAGAGAAAAAAAATTTATATATCCCTGGCCTTTCTCATTCCATTTGTACCTTATTTAATCAAGGGGAAAAACCTCTCCCAACAAGACACCATATGACCTCCTGCTCTTCTATAATATAATGATTAAACAAATGCATGTACGTGGCCTTATCGGTCGTCCATTTCACTGGCCTTTCTCATTCACCTTCGCTTTAGGTCCTCAACAATTTCTCTTTAAACTCCCAAATGATTAGCCATGTCGGGCTGTGTACATCAGGGCCTAGGCTTAATACCCAAGGTAAGGTTTGAGTTAAAAGGACATTTCGGTAAATGACTATTTTGTGTTGTCAACAAAAGAAAAAGATGCCCTTGAGTTTCATTATGTGTATCAGAAAGAGGGAAGAGTGAAGCTGGCGGCGTGGGTTGCTGTTGCTATGAATGTAATTTTGGGTTTGTATGGGAAGCCTTGCACATACACTGATGGAGATCACACAATAGATATCGCACAATGATTTCTCCTCTCATGCTTTTCATTTATGGGATTCGAAGTATTCAACCACAGATTTACACTGATCACACAATGGAGTACTGAGTTTCCAACCCAAATTGGTATCGAAGTTAGAAGGCTGTTGAAAAAGCAAAATCAAGTTTATACGTATTGGTAATCATATGTTCAAAGACGTTTCGTGTTGTTTATTCGTTCAAGCATGATGAGGTTGATTTGTGTTTCATCAACCAGAAAAAGATTATTGATTGAATGTAAAAGAAGCATTGTTTTAGAGAATATTTTGTATTAGAGAGACCGATTTGGCATTGAGTTGCTATAAGGTCTTTGTAATTGTTTTACTTTAATTCTGAAAATCGAAATGCTGATCACAAAGCAGACATATACTCCCTCCGTCCCACCATTAGATGACCTACTTGGTCTAAGATCTTGTCCCATCATTAGTTGACCTATTTCATTAATCAAGGGGATATCTCTAAAACTACCCTTTTCATTGATTATCGGTATCATAAGAAATATGTATAATTTGATATTCATGTTTATACTCGTTACGTAGGTGTTTTAAAATGATTTTCAACAAAATCTATGGTATAGTTTGAGAGACAAATGATTTCTAAATTTTACAAATTATTATCCATAAGGGTATAGTTGTAAAAAATACTTAAAAACACTCATTTCATTCATTGCCTTAAGAATTGTGCAAACTTCAACTAGGTCATCTAATAGTGGGACGGAGGGAGTATAAGCTAAAAACCGATTACAATAACTTAATGTGTAGCAGATTCGAGTTTATGCAAATCATAAGTCTTCAAAAAAGCTCATAATTAATTAAGTTTGAATCTTCACAGGGCTACTCTGAGAAATGCAGAATATAAAATGACAAATTTTAAAACTGAGATTTTTCTAGTGGTAGTGTAGCATCTGGGATGGCAATTGCCCCGAAATTTAAGTCTTTCTGAAAAAAAAAATTCATCAAACTCATGATGAGAATTTTAGAAGAACCGCTGGCTAGCTATTTATTAACTAGAGAGCCACAACTTTCCATGATTTACACTCACATGACAATACCATTCTACCCTTTAAAAATTTCCTTGTTTATATGAGGCACAAATCAGAGCCGTTCATAGCACATATTACGGTCAAAAATTACGGTCAGTCAAGTCAGGGGCGGAGCCAGAAATCATGGGAAGGGGGTGCAAAATTTTGCTATGGGTGCAACCGATAATTTTAGGGGGTGCAAAAATGTAAAAATGGGCTTGTATGTCAAAAAAAATTTTTTTTCGGGGCTTAAAATGGGCTTGGAGCCAGCTGGGCAGGGGGTGCAAGTGCACCCCATTGCAATGGGCTGGCTCCGCCCCTGAGTCAAGTACATGTGATGAGCCGTTAAATGAAAGAAGAAAACTGAAATCAAGGGTAATAAATAAACCCTAAACTAATAACGGGCAGCTTTTAAGCATTATAAGTGGTATAGTTCTCTTCTCTTCTATCCACTTAGTGCCTCCTCCATCCCTCTTCTGTGTAGAGAAAAAGAAAACAAAACCCTAACCCTAAACAAAAATCAAATCTATGTTTGTTATTGTGAATGGCACCTAAACAATATCATGGCAGAAGCTTCCCTTACATCATCACCAACGAATTATAATGGCATTATGACTTTTCCTCTCAAATCATCCATTCCTTATCACTTATCTTTGCTCTTACTGTGGGGATTCCAGGTTGTTTAAGAAAATTGAAAAATTGAGGAAGATCATTTGTTTCTAGATTGAATCTATTCAATATGGTCTTTAATAAAATTGAAAGATAGAGCAATATCATGTGTTTCTTGGGGTTGTCTTGACTTCCGAATTTGAGACGGTATTCGGTGAATGGGGTTTAGTTTCTGCTCATCAATCTCGTCTCACAGCAAGAAAGAAGTTAAATGAAGTAATACATTCAAGAAAAAATACCCAACGTATTATGTATCTACCATTTTGTTTTTCAAAATAATTTTGTTATTTATTTTTATTCCCCTATTTTTATTTTCTCTAAATTTCATATTGTGACGAATGTTCATGTTGAGAATGTTCAAGTTGTGACGAATGTTCAAGTTGTGACACTAGTTTAGTTTCAGTCTGTATGATATTCCAAATTGTTAACCATCTCTTTGATCACCTGGTTAAATTTTTATGGGCCACACCGTTTGGAGATGAGAAAAATTGGAGCAT